>JAHZND010003232.1:0-17974 GCA_027744115.1 Acrocyrtus sp. NNG-2020 | reverse complement strand
GAAATTTTGGTGCTGAACTAGTTTTTGCATTTACAACCATTCGGCGAAAAATTTTAATGTGTCTGTACTCCACTTTATCGATAAGGTTAACAACATTGCCGCCGTCCTTTTCCGCATTCAGGAGAGTAGTAGTACAGAGAACGCTGCCATACTTAAGTTTTAAGTGAAATGGTTATGGAAAAATTTGCTCGATTTATTCCAAGATGCAGCCTGCAGTGGAAGGCAATTTTTATGTTATTTTTATTTTGAAAGCTATTCATTTTCCAAATGTACGTCTTTATGATAGCTGCATTATCGTAAATGCAATAATGGGTGCACTGCATTACGCCTTGAAATACGGATTTGAGATTTCCGTTGCATTGCTAAAACTGCAAATTAGAGGAGCTCCGATGAGTCATATTCTGATGAGTTGTGAAAATGGAGCACAGTTTACGACATAATTTCTTAAATTTTCTCCACCCCGAATGATTTACAGGTCATTTTTCTTACTTATTTTTAAATGTTGCTATATTTTATTTATTTCTGCACACATCTGATTGGTCATGAAATTAATTTTGGATTTGATCACATGTCCTTTGCTACTTTTGCTAGCACGAATACTTTCAGTGTTCAACATAAAATTATCCACAGAGCTTCTTTCCCATCAAATCTGAGAAAGTGGCCTGTCTTGCTTTCATCTAACTTCTCCAGAACGTCCAGGATTCCGGCTACAGATTGACTTGACTCAATAAGGGCATTTGCTCCTCCTTTTGTTATAAAAAAATAAAATTAAATGCAATTACCATTTTAGTTTTTTAAGATTTTCGTTAAAGCGAGAAATCTCTTTTACCCATGTCGGTTTTAACCCATCCAGGATGTAGCGGAGCCGCCAGGATTCCCTTTCCCAACAATTCTATGCTCATGTTCTTTGTAGCTTGGTTAAGGGCGGACTGCAATAATTAAAAATGTAAACGAAATTGCCAATTATGAAAATGGAAGTCACGAAGGAACCATAAGTAATTAAACTAATGAACAATAGGCAATCTGGTTAAGATGAATAAATCATGATGCTAACCTTGCTTGATCTGTAACCATACATTCCTCCGCTAGTGTTATCACTGACGGATGCCACGTTAGTACTGATGTTAAGGATCACAGCTCGAGCAATTCCTGGAGCTACACCTGCGTTACCTGCCTCGGTGCTAGCTTTCTCCAGAAGAGGAAGGAATGCCTACAGAAAATATTAAAAGAGTTCAGGTATGGATAATTGCGCACAAAAGTAATTTTTTTAAAAAACTGATTTACGTTAAGATTTTTATGTAACAAATTACCTTGCAGAGCATCATAGGTGCGACCGCATTAACTTCGAAATGGTAGAGGAGATCTTCCTTGTTAAGCTCGGAAAGCGCCATGTTATTTTCCCTTCTGAGAACTGCTGCATTATTAATCAGTAAATTAATCCCGGCATCGCCAGTCACCTTTTCAACTTCATTCACGAAGTCTCCATATTTCTCCGTTGCCCGAACATCTACAAAAATAAAAATGATAAATCAATCAATTTAGTTATCACTATCAGTAATGTTCAAGAAAAACTGGAACAGGTTATAACCGATTTTTCATTTATAAATGAAATAACTAACCCAACTTGATTGCATGAAGGTTTCCATTCTGTTCGGCTAATTCCAAGAGCTCCTAAAATATGAATAATAATAAAGTCGATATAATTTTTAAATCGCACATCGAATTAATTTAATGCTTTAGGTTGCATCAAGCTGCTCAAGATTATGATTACTTTAGAGGCTTCAGGATCCCGATAAGTAGCGAACAGGTTCTCAGGTTTAAAGCGGACAAGAATTTGCTTCACCAGCTCCAACCCAATTCCTCTGTTTGCCCCTGTGACAACGACATTCTTGGAAAGACTCATTTTCTTTTTTTAGAATTGTTCCGTTTAAATCCAAAATTAAAGGTTGTCAGCGCTAGTCAAGTCAACTGAAAGGACTGCCTGCAAAATTATTGGAAGCTTCAATTAAAATAGCAAAACTACACCGGTAAATTTATAGCTCAAACTTCAAAGACAAGGAACACTCGAAACAGTTTTAATAATTTTATAGAATAAGAAAGACTACAAAAAGTCACCTTTTTCTTACACGAGCACACGCCTCTAATCGTAATGTAATGGATAAAGTGGAAGAAAGCGCTAATTAATTTATGAACTGTGCTGGAGTTAGATTGACAAATGCCAAGTCTAGCCGAGTGTCAAGTAAAGGACAGTTTCAAGGACATCCGACTCTACAACGTGGGATTTATGGGATTTACTAGTTTACATGAGTGACTATGACTGTGCGATAGACAAGAAGAGGCATGTGTGCGGGACTAGTTTGCTCATAAAACCACTTTTGATCCTGTGGATTCCCACCTTCTAGAGCAAAATCGATAGGGCATTTTTGTAAAAAGTTCGTGCATGTCCATCTCCATTCTCCATTCTCCAGCAAAGACACTTTTAAATATGCGTTGGCAGCTGTCATGAAAATGGAAGGCCTGGAAGGGCTGAAGTTCTCAAGGATTCGATTGGGCTCCTGGGGGAACCTTAATTAGAAATAATTGGCAGCGGTCCCTCCACAGCTCATAAAATATTTTGCTGTAATTCTAACAAATTGCTATTATCTAATTAATTTTTAGCTTTGGTGCGTACTTTTTAATTATTATTTTGTGCATACCTAATCTCATTTTTTAAGCATTAACTACTATTCATGGACTTACTGACAATGTATAGATGCAACGCAAGAAAAACAATTAAATTAAAATTTTGCTATATATATTGATATAGGTTGAGAGTATTTACCATCTTCGGGTTTCGGAATTTATGAATGGTTGGTTACTGGAAAATGTAACTCTATTCGCGTCGAATTTACAATTTATCCAATTTGTATGTTGAATTTTTCATACAATTTTGTATGAAAAAGTATGAAATGCAACCAGTGCAGTGACCAAATAGAACAAATCGTATCATCTACATATTTACACCATATAATTTTTTTGTTTTGCATTTTATTTTTTATTTTATCCCATTTTGTTAATTGTTGCGTATTAGCTGTGTGACAGTCTTTGTTGCAGAAATCATCACATGAGTAAAGTAATTTTGAATTTGTTTGGTCTCAATAATAATAATTATTGATACTGGATATATTGATACTGGAGCAAGTTATCCATTCCATTTCAAAAGTATTTACTATTGCGAGGGTAGTCCACCATTTTTAGCACTCCGAAGTTGAAAATTACCAGGCGCATTCCTTTCCATCGAACCTCATAAAGTGGCCAGTTTTGCTTTCATCTAATGACTCCAATACGTTCAAGATCCCGCTGACAGATTCAGCTGACTCGATAAGGGCATTTGCTCCACCTTTTAGTTATTAAAAATAATATTAAATGCTATTGCTATTTCAGTTTTAACATTATTATTCGTTTAAATGAGAAATCATTCTTATTTCCCAATAATTCAATGCTCATGTTCTTTGTTGCTTGATTAAGGGCAATCTGCAATTAAATTAAAAATATAACTTATTAATTGTTAATCGAGTTTTCATATTAATTACTGGTATAATTATAGCTTCATTCAGGTGTTAACCTTGCTTGCTCTGTAACCGTACGCTCCACCACTGCCATTCTCAGCGATAGATGCCACACTGGAACTGACGTTAAGGATTACAGCTCGAGAAATTCCTAGAGGTGCACTGGCGTTATTTGCTGCACCTTTCTCTAACAGAGGGAGGAATGCCTGGAGAAAATTTGTAAAAGTTTGAATGATATTTTTAAGTTCAAGTTATAATTTTATAAGTGTTATTTTCAAAGTTACAATTGTTATTACCTTGCAGAGTAGCATAGGTCCCACAGTGTTAACTTCAAATTGGTAGAGAAGATCTTCCTTAATGAGTTCGGGCAGCTTTGCATTGTTCTCTCGGAGGAGGATCCCGGCATTGTTAATTAGCAAATTAACACCAGCTCCTTTAGTCACTTTATCAACTTCGGCTGCAAACTCGGGATACTTCTCCGTTGCTCTTACATCTACAGAAAGTCAAATAATTTATTATTATACCTGTTTTCTCATGAAAAATAATTTTTACTACTAATTACTCCTTGATTTACTTACCTAGAGCAAAGACATGAAGATTCTTATTTTCTTTGGCTAGCTGCAGCAGATCCTTGGAGGCTTCCGCATTTCTGTAGGTCGCGAACAAATTGTCAGGCTTAAAACGCACCAGCATTTGCTTCACCAACTCTAAACCAATTCCTCTATTGGCCCCCGTGATAACGATATTCTTGCAACGGCTCATGATGATGCTGTTATGAAATGTTTTTGCTAGAATTTGCTGCGATTCTATTGTAAGCCTGGCTGGACTGTAGATCTGTATCTGTAACCATTTCTGACAACTGCCAAGGTTTATATAGTAATTTTAGCCGTAGTTTATGAGATGATAGCGCAAAAGCACTTGAATGTATTAATAAGCTCTTTCGACATGTACGATCTGCCGACAAGTCAAATTTTAATAGAAGGTCAATTTCATAGCATTTGCTTCACCAACTCCAAACCAATTCCTCTATTGGCCCCCGTGATAACGATATTATTGCAACGGCTCATTATGATGCTTTTATGGAATTTTTCGGTTAGAATTTGCTGCGATTGTATTGTAATTGTAAGCCTGGCTGGACTGTAGATCTGTAGCTGAAATTGTTTCAGACAACTGCCAAGTTTTATATAGGAATACTTAGCCATAACTTGTGAGATGACAGCGCAAAATAAGCACTTGAATGCATTAATAAGCTCTTTCGACATGTACGAGCTGACGATAATTTCAAGGACAGTTTTAGCAGGCACATGACTGATGAACTATACAGCGTTATGTAAAAATGTTCGATAAATCAATAGAGTAATGTAAATGTACTATACTATGACGTTGGCGTGCGCACTGCACCGGTAGCCGATTGACAAAAAAGCACATGATAAAATGTGCATTGAACTCGCGCGGTTCAGTAATGGCATAAGTACTAAAAATTATAATACCTAACTATGTTATATATATCTGCTAATTTTTTGTTGATTTCTGAGTGGTTTTTATCCGTTCATTTAATTACGCTTACGTGCGGTCAGAAGATTTCTATTAAGTGAGCTAGTAGGAAAGTGAAGTGGTATTTCTTGAAACCGGAACGATTTTGACTTTGACCGAAAGACAACATTAACTCGAAGATACCACTTGTGCCACTTTTTCATCGTCACCTATTGCCCCATTTGTTATTTGTTGCCAAACAAAATACAGAAGCCAACTTGGACTTGCAAATAATCCTTTTTCTTGGAACGCAAGTTGCAAAGATTCAAACATTAATTAGATAACTGAATGTTTACTGTCGAATTACGCTCACTTATAGTACACAGCGATCATATAAGTCATAAGAGCTGCTTTGATTTTATGTTTGTCTCTGATTTTTGTCTTTCTTGCACTGGAATTTAGTTAGGCACATGCATATAATTTTGTTTCGAAAGACGGAGAAGATTGGAGAGTCCTATAGAAAACAATATATACCTAATTCAATGACCTGCTCAATTGACGTAAATCGGAGAAATGTAGCCGAAAACAAAACACTTTTTCTTAGTTCTAACTGGATTTTTACAGCTTTCACTCACTGAAATCAGTTTTACAGTGTTTGTTTTAATGACGCTGCGGTGCACTTCCTTATTGCTTTATGGTGTATTAATTACAATGCAAATGGATTATACGAAGCTCGTACTATTGATGTAGGCGATGAGTGCATGTGTATGATGGACTATGAATTAATCATAAAACATAAAAATACGCCAAAAAATCTTTTCCTTGCTCTATTCCTAAAAGTCTTTCTGCTCTGGTTCGCTCGTGAAAGAATTCGGAATAAAAATTATCATTAGCCTGCTTTATGACAACCTGTCAGCGCCACGATTGAGAAGCAAGTACAATATTTGCTATGTATCGCCGAGGAATTTAGAAGCGAAAGTCCAAAATATTTTGTCAAAACTTTGTTTATGTTGACCAGTAATTAGCAAACAGATTTCGTTTCCAGCATCCGAGATTTTATGAGTCGTTTACTGGACTTTATAATGAGACTCCAGGAATTTTGTGCAGTCAGTATTATGGACGCCAGAAGTACATGAAGTGATGATAATTGAGGATATGAAGTTAAATAAATTAAAATTATACCAAATGTGGGTTTATGTATATCTGCTTGATTTTTTGCAGTTATTAAATAAATTTTTAATATAATAGTAATAAATCATATAAAGTGTGTGAAATAAGCAAATACAAATAAGAAAATAAAATAAATCTTAAGACGACGAGCAATCAAGGAAGTCAGTAATCTCGAATGACGTCTTTATTCCTGTTGTATCTTATCTTCAATCTGGTTCTCTTAACTCTGCGGAGAGCTACCTGCCCTGAGTTGCTCAATGGCTTGTCCTTGTCCCCCTCAACTTGATTTGGGTACATGAAGTCATTCGTGGAAATTATGTCAGGAGCAAGATTAAAACGAGATTCCCCCACAAACGTTCCACTTCCCTTCATATCTGATGGAACTGCATCTGAACTCTGCGACTTTTCAAGTGGCTCGGAACTATCTGGCACAGCGGCGGTGTCTGCACTGGACACCGAAAGTAAAATGAGTACGGCTAAAATTACCGTTACGCCCCAATTTCGGAAATAAGGCAGCTGTAAAAAATTTATAAGGAAAATATTTTTTAGGTAAACGTTTTTAAAAAATAGCTGTCCATTAAAAATTTAAAAAAACAGTCTGTAATTCAAATTTACCTTCTTAATAGCTGCAGCCATTTTTGAACAAATATTTTGACAGGGGCTCTAAGATAAGTTTTTGCTTTTCTTTCTGTTTCCACTTTAGGGATGATTGTTTTGTTTATACTGTGCCAAAAAATGCGGGTCTTGGCTATTTATACCAGATCCATTTCGCTGTCCTTGTCAGTTTATGATTTTGCCTGATCTTAATATTTTCCCATACAAACACTCTGAAAAATATTTTTGGTGTAGTAAACAATTTTTCTGACAATAATGTAAAATTAATGCAAAACAATAAGAATATGACTTAGCCGTGCTAATTATTGCGTATTTGTGTGCACAGTCTATCGCTCTGAAAGTCGTTTACATTTTAAATTCAAATGTAATAGAATAAATAATTAGTCGATTGACGTAGACGATAGTAAACAATTTTTCTGACAATAATGTAAAATTAATGCAAAACAATAAGAATATGACTTAGCCGTGCTAATTATTGCGCATTTGTGTGCACAGTCTATCGCTCTGAAAGTCGTTTACATTTTAAATTCAAATGTAATAGAATAAATAATTAGTCGATTGACGTAGACGACACAAGTGCCTAAATTACACTCCAGCAATTTCACACATATGTCTCGCAGGTTTATTATTAGCTCCTAAATGGGCATATTTTGAAAATATTCGGTTTAAAAATAGAGTTCGGAAACGGTAGGCACTCATTTCCCAATTTTCACTGCTTATAAAACTATTTAAATCTTAACTTAAAGCTGAAAAATAATTTGCTAATGAGTTTATTAGCGAGAAAATTATTTAAAATTATTTATGAAATATTAAAATTGCGCATTTGTTTTTAACTGGCTCGGGAACATGCTATCCATATTTTTTACAATCTTCCACGTTTCTGCAATTTCCAACTGGAAATTAGCATTCAAGTCGAAAACAAAAAATGCATTAAAATTAAAAATACGACATTTTTTATTAGTCGCGTCGCGTTACAGTTTTGCGGGTTTTATACCTGAGCCGTGTTTAGGAAATTAAAATTGCGCATTTGTTTTTAACTGGCTCGGGAACATGCTATCCATATTTTTTACAATCTTCCACGTTTCTGCAATTTCCAACTGGGAATTAGCATTCAAGTCGAAAACAAAAAATGCATTAAAAATTAAAAATACGACATTTTTTATTAGTCACGTCGCGTTACAGTTTTTGCGGATTTTATACCTGAGCCGTGTTTAGGAAATCTAAAAGCAGGTGCCGTTCACTACAACTAACTTGCTAATCCTGCGGCGCCTCTTTGCTCTCTTGATGCCCTACACCCGACACATGGGATAATGCAGAAAAATGCTCACTCAGCAGGTGCCCCTATTAAGACTAGATTTTTTATTAAAAGTTTTTATTCTTTCATCACATCTCATTATCCCCGCAAATTAATTTTTTTAAATTTATTTATTCAAAGTGTTGTTAACTCTCCTGAAACTGTACACGATTAAAATCTTGTTAAAACAAAAGGGACATTTAAGACATTTTTACATCCTGCCCTTTTTATTAAGCGCGGACAAGTTGACAATGAAAATACCCCCTCGAGAAATTAAATCTCCCCTGCAGCCAAATAAAGCGTGCGAAAACCCAGTTTGACCAGATCGTAACATTATTTTTCCTTCGCATTTGCGCTAACCTTCACATCAGTTCTGTCTGTAACTGAACGAAATATTAATGACTTCTTCTGTCTACGTGACATTCGTCATGAAAGATTCAACTAATCCATTAAATTAAATAACTGTACAGGTTTTATTCTCTACGTCACGTTCAGCTCCAGGATGAAGTACCGAAAACTACAATTTTTTTTACTTAGGTACATAAAGTACATCCATACCCGAAGCGCAAAACAAAAGTAGCCTTTACATTTTATATCTAATTAACAAGTTTAATATTGCATTGATCACTCTAAAGAAAAATATATTTTTTTTGCGGTTTTTTATAATTCTCGTTCCCTACTAAAAAATATGAGCCTTTTGCTTGAGCTCTCCTCCTTTTTTGCTCACTATCGCCGTAACCCAGCTAAAAGTGCAGTAAAAAATTGTTTCGAATTCACACATTTTTCCTTTTAGATGTTAATACAGTGTTGATTGGTATTACATGCACTCCTGTTTCTAGTACAGTAATCTTAATTGCTTTTATACAGGTTTCCTTCCGCATATATCCCACATCCCACACCATCACAATCACACCCATCATAATATACTGTAATCACTAATCTTCTGCTGAGGCACTGCTGAACTGCTGCCACTGCTACTTTTTTTAAAAGCGCTCTTGAAAAGCAGTAATAAAATTGAGTAATTCTTCTTCACACACTTTGCAAATAAAAAAAACTTGATTAGTGTGGCTACTGCCAATGTGGGTATCTGTGCTCTGCCCAGTTCCAAACATTTCCGGTGTGAAATGATAAGCTAAAAAAGATTCTCACGGTGAAGTCTTTTTACCTGCCTTGTGGCTGTCGGTCATTGCCATTTGTCATCCAGAGTTGAACAGATTAAGTTAAGTGAGTTTTTGAATTGGAAAAATTTTTCTGAGGAATACTATTTCAGTTTCAGATTATTTGCATGAAGTGAGAAGTGGGAGAGCAAAGTGGGAGTGCAAAATGAAGTGCACATCAGATTTACTATTTGGCTTGCTGACATTTACAATTTTATCGGCGGCAGTTGTAGTGTCCGCGGAGGATGGAAGTGAGGATGTAACCGCAGCGGAAATAGTGGAAACGGATGCTCCTTCACAGTTTGCGAATTATGGAGAGCCATGTGGGAAAATTTCGGATTGTGACTCGAGTGCATACCTAACTTGTACTAATGGGAGCTGTCAGTGTGCCCTAAGTTCCATGAGATTTGACGACAGTACAAGTAGTTGCTGGGTTCTACCGGGAGAGAAATGCATAGTAATTTTTTACAATTTTCTTTTTTTACCGAATTTAGGTAGTTTTTAAATACTAAAACCTTAAATATTCAATAAGTTTTGAAAAATTATTTTTATTACAAACAGTACCGGGCAAGTCAGGTTACTCTTGGAGTGGCTCTCGCCGACATTGCCAGTGGACCGGATAGGACAGCGCATCTTGCCGATCGCGTTAGTTTCCGGTGTGTTTCTATGTCTGTCTGTGAGGACGGATTTTGCCAATGCGACTCTGGATTTTATGCAACCTCAGATGGAGTATGTTCCAAGCAAAAGGAGAATGGAGAGGATTGTGATTCCGATTCAGCTTGCCGACAAAGCCTCCATTTGGTTTGTAATGAAAACCGGAAGTGTGGATGCAATGAAACAAACTCTGTGTTTGACATGGAGCACGGCATGTGCGTAGGGCGTCCTGGGGCGTCCTGCTTCGACTATGAGCTCTGTGTACAAGGAAGGTAATTGCAGAGTACAAAATATCTTTAATTTCCCGCATTGTTGAATATAATGTAATTTTAATCTTTAAAATTTTAATGTTTTTTTAAATGAGCAGTTATTGCCCCAGCTTTGGAATATTTAATCAGTACGATGTAAAATGCACGTGCAAACCTGGGTACTTCGAGTCGGAAGGGGTTTGTATTCCAAAACAAATTTATGCAGCACAGTGCATAAGTAATGAGGAATGCCGCGATGACTTCAATTTAGTTTGTGAAGAGGGGAAGTGTGTTTGTAACGAGACAACTCACACGTACGACTATCTTGAAGGAAAATGTTTGCCTTATGTTGGATCCGCCTGCTCAGATTCGTGTGTTCAGAACGCGGAATGTCAGCACGCTGGATTCCTCAATGGAAACGTTCTCGCTCGGAGCATGGTCTGCAAGTGCAGCTACGGATTCTTCGAGACCTCCCAGAAGGGTTGTGAAAGAAAAAAAGAGTTTGATGCTGAGTGCCAGCGAGATGATGAATGTCGGGATGATCTCAAGCTTATTTGCAACAGAGTGACGGGCACCTGCTCCTGCAACGAAACCGTAAATTCGTACGACCGCTCCCGTCGAAGATGTATTGGATTGGCTGGGTCGTACTGTGACCGCAATGATCAGTGTGTAGTGAACTCGATTTGTCGCAGTCCAGGATATCTGTATCCAAGACATACTCCAAAAGCAGAGTGTACTTGCAAGGATGGTTTCTACAAGTCCAGTGATGGCTACTGCCTGGGAAAATATGGAAGTAGATGCGAGTCCTGGACGGATTCCTGTAAGGAAACACTCACATGTCGGAACATGGAGTGTACCTGCAAGCTTCCGAATCACCAGCAGTACTACGACTACTCCGCGGAGCGTTGCCTGACCTACGTGGGAGTGGCTTGTGATGGGACAAACCAAACAACCTGTATTCAGGTAAATCGATATTCAATATCCTTTAAATTGGCGTAATTTATCCTTCTAGGGAATTAATTGAGATAATTAAAATAAACAATTTAGCACGCGTTCTGTGGCGAACTCCAAGGGGGATCGGAGCAAGTCTGCAGATGCTATGATGGCTTCGTTCCAATTGACGGAGGAAGAATGTGCTTGGCCCTAGCAAATCAGAAATGCTCCGAGGGAGAAGATGAATTATACATGCCGTTAGTTTTTTGGAAACATTTTTTTTGAAACGAAAAGTTATTCGCTTTCATTTGAACCTGGTTTATATTAATTATCTTATAAATAGATGTGTGCCCCATGCAAAATGCAATGAAGGATTTTGCAAATGTGCCCAAGACTACTTCACCACGGTGAATGGAACGTGCCAGAAAAAGAAGCAGTATGGTGAAACTTGTGAGCTAGGTATGGAGGCAGAGAGCTGCGAAGACTCTTACTGCGACAAAATGGGGAACTTCTGCAGCTGCAACACGACTACGTCACTATTTGACCCTACGAGGAAGACTTGCATGAGACTCGCTGGCGCCAAATGTATCGACTTAAGGTATTGACGCAAGAGTTAATTTAATTTTACCGTAAGGAGCATCCGCTTTAACAAGAAATTTAATGATTACCAAAATTTTACAAAATTAAAATGGAAATCCTAGAGACTGCGTTCCGAATGCGCTTTGCCGAAGTCCTGGAAGACTTAATCCAACAGACTCTGATGCAACTTGTCTTTGCAAGGAAGGTTATTATCAGAGTGAAAATGGAACGTGTGAGTGGAGAAGGGGGTGGGGGGAGAGTTGTACTTCCTCGAATCAATGCAGGGAGGCAGCCGATTTATATTGCAGTGTCGAGGGAAGATGCGAGTGCAATTCAACCATTTCAATGTACGACGAGAAGCGCCGCACATGTCTGAGACTGGCTGGGATATCCTGCAACAATCACCAGCATTGTAAACTAATAAATATCCATTTCGACCGAATCCCAAAATAATATGCTTCCTATTTAAGGCGTCATGTTTTATGAAGGTATATCCAACGCTAAATGTCGAAATCCCTTGTACTGGATACACTACGAGACGTTCAGTCCCCATGCCAAGTGCGAATGTGAGGCGGACCAAGGTTACACCAACTCCTCAGATGGGAGGTGCATCATTGACTACTACGGGGGAAAGTGTGACGTGTCTTCAGGTCAGCTATGCAGTCCAATGTTCGTTTGCGAGGATGGAAAGTGCCTCTGTCCATATGAGGACCATCAGCGGTACGACAAGAAGGAAAAGACCTGCATAAGTCTTGTGAAGGGTCCCTGTGATAACTCGACCAACAGCTGTGTGAAGAATGCCCACTGCATTGTGACTGAGGAGGGCGTCTCGGAATGCAGATGCAAACATGCCTACGTTCCGGTAGATCGAGGTTGTCAACTCACCTTTGGGCAGCCTTGCTCTACTCGATCTCAAAAAAGAAGTTTACGACTTTATGTCAGCGACTTGGGTCAGGGTGGGTCACGGAGGAGTAGAAGTTTACGACTTTATGTCAGCGACTTAGGTCAGGGTGGGTCACGGAGGAGCAGTGAAGTCGGAGATGGGAGTGGAACTGAGGAGCCGCGGTGCGATCAACTTGCTCCTCTCAAATGTGTCCATGGCACGTGTCAATGTTCTGCGTTCCAGTTTTACGACTACGAGCTCCAAAAGTGTAGGGGACTGGTGGGCTCCAGGTGTAGTCCGGAGGACAAGGAGTTCTGCACGGAAGGAGCGGTGTGCGAAGCCTACCGGGGACTGCAAAGCACAAATACGACTGAAAATGAAAATGGAGGTGGGAGAAGTAGGCGGTATGGAAGATGCAAATGTCGGACGGGTTACGTGGCGGATACGAATCGAAGTTGCGCGCGGATAATTTAGTACTGCATTTACTAATTTATTTTATTTAAACTTATTTACACTCGTTAATAAAAATTTTTTTGAAGTAAATGTCGCTTACCAGCCATTTAAGTACTCAACAAAAGTTACTACACGCAATTCGTAGTTTGCCAATTTGCCATTGGTAATGCGGATGGAGATGGAGGAATCTATGTGATCAATATAGGGCCAGTTCAGTTGTTTTATGACAATAAGACTGCAGTATGAGGCCTATAAAAACAAAATAATTTATCTGCTCGATAACATCATTAATTTGTATTTTAGTTTTGAATAATTGTGTTCGATTTATTGGTACAATGCATGCATTTCTATTGATACATCGAGCAAACTTCTACGATTTCTTTTCAACTCTCTCAACAAAAGCCATTTAACAGGACTAGCTACTCTACTAAATCTCAAAACTAAACCAAATTGATTTAAAAATATATACATATACTAAATTTCGACCATCATCTGTTATTTTAGGCATCTATACATTAAAACATTGCTCATTTCATCAGACAAAAACTTTACGAAACTATTGCAAACGTGCTGAATCGCTATTTAATTACTATGAACACGCTCAGACTGCATAGAACTTATTAAAGATATTGGAACCAAAGTGCCATCAACGAAGGTATCCTCCCGGCCAAGATTCTTCTCAATTTGGTCCCCGTACAAGCTACATCTCCATTCCGCCCCATGTGCCGGCTTGAGTGTCACCTCGTTCTCCAACAAACTGCAATAATGATCTCGCCAATGTGACCATCGGGTTTCCCTGTATCGCAAGCAACGAGTTTTATAGCCCACCCTTTTAACCCGCTTTGCCACCCGCTTCTCAACTTGTTCCTCCTCCTTTTCCTTTTTATTCTGGCAGCTAGGAGACGCAGGTGGTAAATATAACTCCCACGTGGATGTCGATTTATGGAAATACTCAAAGTCATAATCATTGCACAAGGAGTACTCCTCCTCATCGGAAATCGTTAATGCGGCAAGTTCCTCCGAGGTGTGTTTGCAATACTTGGCACGGACTGCCCTTCGCTCCTTCGACGCTTCCAAATCCCAGCTCCAAGTTGATTCGTCACTGTCAGCGACTGAGGCAAAATGCGAAATGGAGAGGTCCCTTTCACCGCAGCGGTCATAGTCTTCGTAAATGCTGTAGCTTCTGAGAAGTGGAATCAAATCCAGAAAAGGGTTGTACAGGGAAAGACCTCCGGATCGGACTGGCCAGCATATCCAAGAGTCCATCACTTCCTTCTCCATGAAATGGTCGGGAAACCTCTGCCGAATTGCTTCCACTGCACTCCCATTGGCACTGGAATGCACCGTGAGTAAAATCTCCTTCAACTTTTCTATAATTTGCAAAACGTGCTGTCTTCCGAATGTCTTTGCAGGATTGCCAAAATTCCTGATGAAAAATGAAATATATTTGTTATGAACTTGTATCCAGTTCATGAGACTTTCAGCATTCTGCAGGCTCTCTCGCATTTCTTGGACATGTGGGGCTAGTCGCTCTTCGCTCACTCTGAAGATTCCATTCGAATGAAGTTCAATAAAGCCCCATTCCACTTTCCTCTGTGGGAGCGGACTGTCTCCAAATTTTACGGGATCCTCTCCATCGTAGTCAACGTGGCAAGTTACGGATCCGCTTTTTTTTTCATTTAATTTCAGACAGGCCAGTTTCGTAAAGTTCTGTATAGCAATCCATGCCTTGGCTACACACTCTGGACGATAGCTCCAAAACCAGAAATCATCATGGATCCTGTAGATTGACAATCCAGACTCGCGATTTACGTACAGGTCCATGACAAAAAGAAGAGACTCTCCGAATAGCGTCGTGAGTTTGTGACTAATTGGGGCCCCTCTCTTCCGGGCTTGGGTTTCCGCTTTAGGGCTGTTTAGTTTGAGAGGGGCTTCCAAGAAAGTGCGGAAAAACGTTAGCCATCCTTCTGAAACCCCAAAGAACTTCATCACGGATATGACAATGTCGTGAACGAGGGATGGGCCAAACCATTCTATATCAGTTTGGACGATAGTAAGCGGCTGATCAGGTCTGAGGGTGGTGTTCAGATGGATTTCGTTGCTGATTAAATGCAGAATTTGATGTTTGATGCTCATCGGATTGAGGCTGTTAGTTGATGATCCGGTGTCGCCTCGAGCTCCTTTCCTGGAATCACTAGCCTTTTCGCGGTCATCATCATATATTGGCGTCGAGATAGAAACATCTTCCAGTTTGCTTGGGAGCACTGACAGAAATGATTTTTCGTGAAATTCTCGTCGAAATGCTTCAATCGATCCACCTTTGTAGTATCTGTCTCCTAGGGTGCCCGTTCCTCGTTTCCAGGAAGAGGAATTGTAGATCGATTTGAACACCCTTTTGAAGTAAATACTCCACTGGACTCCAATATATTCTAGGAGTAGTGCTGTCAGAATGTCTTCATCCATGTAGGCTCTATACCTTCCTGCAATGTTTCGTTTGAAGTTCACTACGACGGGTGTGGCCCATGACCAAGTGTCGTAATTTCGAATCCGTTGGTTGAGAACGGCACAAACTTCATTTAGGGCTTCTCCATTTCCACGCAGTTCGTTAACTGTAGTCGTTTTGTCGTGGTTTAGAATTTTCTCTTGCAGTAAACCTTCAATAGCCAACTTTAAGTCCGTTTCAGTTATTTCAAAATGGCTAGTCTTGCATTGATAATAAGTCTCACTGCGGATTTTTGATAGCAGCTCCTTTTCCCTGATATTCTGGTGATCGAATAAAGAGCTGTTTAGCAGTTCTTCAAATTCTTCTTCGTTAAAGTCCTCCGGGGCTGGAGATGAAAGTACTCTCTTTTCAAACTCAGAAATAGTCCCTTGCTTGCTCTCTCCTTTCCCGGTTTTAACGGTTCCATCTCCGGAGGCATCAATATTACTTGAGGGGTCATCATTACGCTCTCCCATTTTGCCAGTAGTTTTTTCAACAATGCTCATGTACTTTGTCATTACGTTGGCGTACATGCAGGAATACTCCAGCTTTTCAATTTGCTTCCGGATGCAGCTCATCAAATAAATGTTCCAATGCTCTACCAGCTGAGCTCCGAAGTAGACAAAAGCATCTTCATCGTTAATTGGCTCCATTTCACATAAAGCAATCCTCAAATCTCTAATGATGTGTTTATCAGCAGGGTTACCCTCCGGACATTTTTGCAAAGTATTGACAATTTCCTTGAGGAATATCAAGCTGGCTTTGTTCTTAGGGTTTTCGTATTTTTCTAAAACGGTCGCATAATGTGACTTTAGCCCCTTCCGTTGCTTCTCCAACCAAGCGAGCTTCTCGGTAGTAACTTCATTGATGATTCCACGCAGAGACGTCGCCATCTTCTCGAACCCTATAAGTATTAATTCCTGAAATAAATTTTGGAAAAGATAAATCACGGATGAGAAACTGTATTTTTATATGGCAAAATAATATGAACAGAGAAAGATAGTCTTAAATTTCCAGAGTATTTTATTACCTAAACTTTCCGCTATCTTTGCAATCTCAGTGAGTCAATATGGGTTCTCGTTAGCGTAACACACAGAAAATAGAGCTAAAACTTTTTCAGTATTGATTTTGACAGCAGTTTGACAGCAGATACACCACAAATGTCAGAGAGCAAGTGATAAAATTTTCCTGCTTTTCGCTTCCTTTATATACCTAGGTCTACCTCGTTTGCTGGATGGAGCTCACTGCTTACAGTGATAGCTAACTGCTTCCCCATTCCAAGTTAGCAGGAAATGATTTAAAACGTTGCAGTTTATTGAACGCTTCTGCATAGACTCATTTCATTTCAGTTTAGGTCCCTTCATTGTGTTTGCAGTAACTACTTCACTCGAACGTATTCTTACGATCAAAGGACTTCAGATTAAGCTCATGTTCTTTTCAACGTATAAAGTTCAAAGTTCAAAAATTTAAGCCGTGATTTTTTCCAAGAAATTAAAGCTGGTTTTTTACCTCTACTGCAATATACTTGCACTGTCAGCTAAAACTGAGGCAAAATACGTTTTTCTTATATGAGACTGTAATAAAACTGAAAAGTAGCTCGGCCATCGAGACTAGGTGTCAAGTTTCATTTTCATCATCTTTTCTTTGGGTGTGAAGAAACTGCTACGTTTTGTATTCCATTCCAACTACGGCTGCAAGGTAGAAGTTTTTCCACGTAGTTTCCTTGAATGGAATGGATTACCTAATATGCTGCTGTTAGCTTGGTTGGTTAATACACGCTAATTATTAATCGGACACTCTAAGTCTCCAAGTGGCTTTATAAAACGTAAAGATGAAGGAAACGTTCGTGTTATATGGCATTTCCATTTCAATTCTACTAAGAAAGATTTTTCCAGTTAACAACAATTACAACCGGTATCATACAAAGATCAACTACCTACCTATGCATGACGAGGTTAAATTCGTGCAGTTTTTCATAATGCTCTGTTCATTATTAATTCAGGAAACGTATTTTTAATGTAAAACGTTGTTTCACGTTTCCACATTTGGGAGTGCAATTTCAACAGAAAATCGAGAAGGCCTGGAAAATACTGGAAAGTTGCTCGAAACGTTCCACATTAATCTTTCTATTCTTGAGGTTCTTCCGTCCCATCCAGCATCAGGGTTCTCCATAGCATGATATACTATCCACTCCTCGGAACCATCTATTTTAAATTTTGGTTTTTGTTAGTAGAGGAAAGGAAACAATTATGACCTATAATTTTATTCAATTTGAATTACTCCACTAGCCTTTCTTTCTGCAAATAAATATTCTTGTAAAAGCAAAAGCGCTCTTTCAAAGGTGTGCAAATATTATGTATGTAACTCTGAGTGAGTTACTGTCCCTAGAAGTCTAGCTTTGCACGACTCAAGCGCAAGTAGGTACCTAAAAAGGGTCCGCTTTTAGACGCCGAAAATCCGGTATGGTTTGAGAACTGAAATGACC
>JAHZND010003231.1:0-10056 GCA_027744115.1 Acrocyrtus sp. NNG-2020 | reverse complement strand
TGAGCACAGAGGTAGCGCTGGCTTGGAGGAAGGATAGCAACTAAAAGCGTGCGTACCTGCGACGAGCTACTTCCTGACTGCGAACTGCCCATAGTGGAGTTGTTACTTGCCGGTGGGTTACTGGAATCATAAGCGAACGACTTGGTTGATGATGAGTTGGGAGAGGTGGAGGAGGTCGCCCATAACTTGGGGTCTGGCAAGTTGATGTTCTGTCCAGCTCCGCCTACCATTCCCAGAGGTGATGAGTCGGGCGAGGATGTTAATGAAGACACCTTTAAAAAAATATAAAAATGGGCAAAGGTCTGTGAGTATTTTCAGTGCTCTGGGAAGAAAAGAGAAGTTGTGGAAGGACTCATTCGATTAAGTGAACTCCTCACATTCTCTTCAGAATTCATGTCTACCTGAGGTATTTGAATCTCCTGTTTGATCGTCACTCCTTGGTTAAGGTATCCAGAACTACTGTTGTACGTGAGAGGAACAACGTCGGAGACGAGCAAACCTTGCTGGCGAGCTTGTTGGGCAGCCAGCTGCCGTTGTCTCAGCAGCTGAAGCTTTCGAGCCCGGTCCCGTTTGTACATTGGGCCAAATTTGTTTCGGCCACCTCGCATCCTGTCCGCTCGAACAGCTAAAAATTACAAATTGAAAGTTTCACCTTATTAATTTTCTTCCCTTACACAATAATCCATTTACGCGTAAAAAAGCTATCATGTCCAATTCATTTTTTGTCTTATTGTCAACTGTCGAGAACAATAGAGAAAATAGTCACATTATCAAGTTGCTCCAACTCCAACTCGCAGCAAATTATGTGCACTCCGTCTTTTACGTCAAATGCATTCCTGCGGAAAAATCCTTTCAAAGACCTAATTAAAATGTAAGTCTTCAGAACGCAGTTCAATTTAATAGAGGGAGAATCCATTTTTTTATTTTGGCAGCTTATCCTTTCAAACATGCCACCATCCACCATCCATCGGCATTCATGGCCTAAGGGTATGCCATCCCAAAAAGAGTATATTTTTGCCATATATATTTCTTACAGAGGTAGAGGTGACTTGCTAATACCGTTCCATATTTGCTCTCCTTGCTCACTTTTTTAATCTAATCTCCCTTTCAAACCATTTTTAATAGCAGTTCACATCGTATCCACCACCATCCTTTAAGATAGCACAACTCCCCTTTAATAGGCATAGGACATGTATAGGCACTTTAAAAAATAGCATATCCCCATACCCATATTTAATCTACATTATGCATCCATCTTTACCAAATTTTTTTCTTTAAAAACCAGACATATTTGGTGTATATCTTGAGTCTGCAATCTCTAAAAGGGAAAAAGTTACAACATTTTTGCAAAAAAAAATATTTGCATCTACTATCTACTGCATACCTATTTGACCACGACAGAGGACGACTTTGCCATATCCTTCATACAAAAAAATGATATAGCTGAAGAATCTGATAAGGCAGAAAAACTAAACTAGAAAATGCTGATAAAAATCCATAATTTCTTTTTTTCGTCTAATGTCAATGTAAAGCAATAAGAAACTGATTTTTAAAGGTATATTTTTTATCTCATGATTATCTCATAACAGTCTGTCAAAATGAGCTTTACCTAGTGTAGACATAAAAACAGCTTAAATATATGAGAGTGGTATGAACTTGACAAAAATAAATTGAATTTGGAATTTGGGAGAATGTAAAAGTAAATGACAAAAAATTGTAATTTGTAGAATTCCTTTGCTCATGTGAAATGAAAGGTTTTTCAGGTTTTAGCTCCTTGCCTCCTTCCATTGAAAATCAGCGACGTTTTTGTAAAAAAAAATTCTTTACACGAAATGATGACTCTGCTAATGTAAAAATGTCTTTTTTCTCTTGTTGATGATTTTATTAGTCAACAAAAATTTTTGCAGTGATGTATCCTATGTTGCCTATAATACAGGGGATAATTTATTGCTAGAAGTCTTTTTTCTTTTCAGGCTGATATTTTTTTTTTCGCACACACTTCGTTAACTTTTAATTAGTACGTTTGCCAATTGCCAACAACAATTTTTATATGTACTTTCCGTCCCGATGCAGAAACTGACCACTAGATTTTAAAAAAACGCTGATTCATCCCCAATCAATCATTATCATTATTCTAGCCCACAAGTATGTATTCCATAAAAAAACAGGTGAGCCATCCACTTTAATTGCTGAGTAAATCTCTGCCTAATGCAATTTTAAATGCTCTTTGCGAATTTGGGAGCTACTCCCATCCAAAAACTTGTTATTAAATAGTTCGCTGCAAAGTTCGCATCCCTATTATTAGCCACCCATCCACCCTCTCTCCACACAGTCACTCCTCCTTTGGGGCAATCCCATACTCCATTTTTTATTTTTTTTTAAAAAAATTGCACTCTTTTCGGTCATCTTAAAAATCCATTTTTATTACCGATACATTTACACCAGCAACATAATATCACCCATTTTATAGGAGAAGAAACGTTGCAAAAGTTAGAGAAACATTAATTTCTGCCATAGAAGGTAATAAGTAAATGCTCCTAGTTTGAGCACAAATGGAATAAGTTTTTCTGTATTTTTCGCATGCACTACTGCTCCACCGCTAAGTTGTAAGAGGAGCGTATAAACGGACTTGTGCTGGGAATGCGAAATAAACGAAGTATGACAAAGACTGGGAGTAGTAAAAAAGTACGCAGCCAAAGTCAACAACAAAAACAAACTCAGTCAGAGCCACCACCACCACGCTCACTCATGTTTTCAGCTTGCCAAAAAGCAAGCTCCTTGTATACGGTATACCATCATCACCAACTTACAAGCTCCGTAAAGGAATATTTTACCATATCATCATCAGCATAACAATGACGTTACATAAACTGTGTTAGTAGTAATAATGTTGGCATTTTTTAGCAAAAAAAATATAAGAGCCAGAGCCAGGACTAGGACATACTTATGCCCTGGTTGTGTTCTCCTCTATTTGGAGGGATATGGGCTAAGCATGTGTGTGGCAGTGGCGCTGAGCGATTTTATTTTGTATGCCTTCTCGTTGTGCAGCAGCGCAGCAGCATAGCGAATAGCGAATAGCGGCTTCTTAAGGATATATAACAGAGTGCGAGTATTATTCTCACTCTCGCTCTCGTCCGCTTCGTCGTGAATGCGAAATGAAGTTAGTGTTGCCGCGACCATGACACACATTCCATACATCATCATCATCATCACCAGCAACAGCATCAACATCATCATCATCGTCAACGTTTTTTCGTATTTTTTTTCATTCCAACTCCTTCTTCTCTGTGAGAAGAGCTTACAGTTTAATACTGACTTCACTTCACTGACTGTGTACTTTTTTGAAGCTTGGAGTTGTAGCTCTTCTCGACTCTTGTCGACTCGGCGAAGAATATTTTGCACTGAAAGTAGTATTAATACGATGCGAGATGATGTGGGCTGAAAAGGCAAAACAAACGACAAAAGACGCGAGCCACTAAAAAAATGAATATTATGCTGTTTAAGTGGTTACGGCTGCCTATATTTTTGAGAGGAGGATAATATGCCTGATTTGGAGCTTTAACTCAGCTATAAAATATAGACCGCTTATGTAAGGGCTTGACATAGTAAAAAAAAATGTGCAAAAGAACGAATTACAATTTGCTCGCGGCAAAACGAGTACATGCCACACTGCACAAAATATATTTTTACGTGATACACTAATAAAATGTTTGCAAACGGGGATCCTTCTTACGCATATTTTGTCTGCTTACTAAAACCTGCACCGCGCACCGCTTGGAATGCTAAAAACTTCGTCTTTGCACGGATTTTGGATTTAGTGAATGATCAGCCCTTTAAAAAAATATTGTTATGATTATGCGTTCAGCAGGCGGTTCGGAATGAAAAAGATGGTGACAAGTATGACAGATTTGTTCGTGTAATAAACTGAACTTATTCTGATTGCTGTCATGTTAAATGTTCGCATATAGCCCCCACTTCAAAACGTACATTTCCACTGCGATTTATAAAGTCCTCTACTTGATACGTTGACCTAATCAAGATAATTATTGTTAACTAACCACTTCTCCATTTAAATGTCCGATGAGTGAGTGATTAGATCAAAATATTTATTTGCACACTGATTTCTTTCTTGTACAACACTAACGCATTTTTCACCCCTTTTTTAAAAGAAAAAAAATATTTGACTTTAAACCATAAAACGTTTTTTTCTGAGCATGTGATGGTGACATATCTCATATCTGACTAAGCTTCAGCTCAGCGTTTTTCCCCTCTCTTCTTACAAGTTATTACGGCAGCATATAACAGCCGCCTGTTAATTCGGCATTTTGCAATACCTCTCTTCCTTTGAAAATTCTAATTATTGATACGCCTATGATTGCGCGGAGAGTGAAGTGTGTTTGCTCAAACAATAATTTTTTTAAAAAGCAACCCCATGCAAAAAATCAATATTTGCAAGTTTTATCCTCTCAATATCAAAAATACTCTGCACTGACGGTATACGACCAAATTGTTTTCAAGTTGCAGTTGGTGGAGGTATAATAATTGAGTGGAAGTCGAGAAGTTTGAGAGGAGACACTTCATCCATTTACGAAAATACCTCACTTAAAAAACGCATTTTAAGTAGTGGCAGAGCTTATACTCTTTTGCACAGTGCAAATGAAGGTAAAGCAAGTAGCATTTGGAGCCCCATAACTCACCAACAGCCGACTAGGACACGTTAAAAGACTCCTCTCAGTTCAGAAGTGTCATCGTGATCCAAGACAAAAGAAGCGTTTCAACCCATTTCCTTCCATTCCAATGTGCACAGCTCCCATCATCATCCACGCTGAGCTCATAGCGATTTTTCTTCACAGAGCGAAGATTAGAGAAATAAAAAGGCGCAGGCAGAAACAAAAACAGGAATGATTTTGAGCCTAAGCCCATTGTTGCATTTATTCCATCATCATCCTCGTCCTCATCACCAGAGACTATCAGCACCAGCTCAAGAAAATGCAAAAACCGTGTGTGCGGATTGCGTAATCCCACTTTTTTTCTCTCGCATGCTCTTCACAAAGCCACGTAAAAACTTTCATTTTCAAAAAATATATATTAGCTATGTACCTCCACAATATTCTTATTGTGAGGTCTCCCTTGACTTTAAAAAAAACGTTGTCTTTGTGAGTACGGATGAAAAGACGGTGTATAAGCACAGTGAAACTTTTGCATGATGCATGCAAAAAAATTTTTGCAGTTGAGTCCATTTTATTCTCAAATGGGAGAACCAATATCATGTTATCATGTAACTCAAAAACTGTTCGGTAATAATTGTACACGACATCTTTGTGTGAGACGGTGATGGGGATGACGACGGCGGCACAATAGACACTGACATAGCCGTGAACAAAGCATTATACCTGTCATTGACAACTGGTCCCATTATTAGCTTTTGTATGATTTCTTTTAAAAAATATATATTCATAAGAAGGCTGTCTTTACCTCCAAAAGTAAATAAAACTCGGGTTTAGCTAATATAACAATACTCCTACTTTTTTTATGCTGTACAAGTTGCACGAGCGTACACAAATGTGACTCTTGTGCCTTTTCGTGTGCGTAATGCGTTTTTTTCCCTTCAAGTCTCTTCTTGTTCCCTGTGCATATCGTTTGAGCAATTTTTGCACAGGGGCATAAAATAAGTCCCTTTCCACGACACCAGCCACCAGCTGCATCTAATTTTTTGTCCCTTTTGCCTGACTTCATCTTCATCTCCGTCTTAGAGTGTGCCTCAGTTATTGACGAATTTGAAGCTGAAGCTTATATTGCGAAAATGAAACTTTTCGTCTTCAGCCAGCCCAAATTTTTCTCGTTTAAGCAAGAGGGAAAGAGTGAAGAAGAGCCATTATTGTGGACTGCAGTAATTGCTGCGAAAACAGCTCCATTTTTTTACATAATGCTCCAACAGTTCTTCAGCGACAAAACTTGATAAGGGATTCCTCTCCTCAACTTTCCGCTTTGTGGCTAAAGCACTAAAATAATATTCAGCTTAGTTTCTTCACCAATTTAAAAGAAGCGTATGCCCATGCTGATATTTATTTATCAGCGTTGTGGCTCCGATTATGGCAAAAATGAAGAGTTAACTGCACTACCAGGGACTAGCAAAGTTATTTACTTTTTGAGTGTTAGTCCTCCTAAAAATAAAAGCCTTGTTTGTACACTTCGTAAAGAACTTGCAGTACTGCAATATGCAATTACAATTACGGAGACTCAAAGGATGAGTCTGCACTTCTGCAAGTAGGTACGCAAAATTTTTTTTTGCATGCCACACCGCCACAGCACGTTCAAGAGAGGATCACCACAAAAACACAATCCAATTCCCTATATTTAATACATCACATTGCCTGCGATGATTGCCTCACATCACATCATCGTAGGAAAAAAAAGTCATCATAATCCCAGTTTCTTCACATTCCTATTTATTATGCTGATTATTGTTATTATTACTGCTATTCCCTCTCTGACTGTCATTTTGTTAGTGTAGTCCCTACATAATCATATTTTTTCGGCAGTGTAAACGGCATGCCTAAAAATTCAGCCTTTGCAACTGGCATCGCTAAGCCCTATCTCTATCTCTTCTCGTAATCTTGCACTGACTCCAAAAAAAATTAGCTTCACTGCCTCCCCAAACAAGTCCAACTTCTTTCAAGAGAAAGGTCTTCTTCAAGGCCTTTGTCGTGCGGAGCACAAAAGCCCATCACATTAAGTATGGATTCATCCCAGCTAAAACGGCAATGAGTGAGCGAGCGTTATGCAATCTGCTCTTAATGCAAAACACCTCCAATTTTCAAAGATGCTCTAAATTGCTCTCACTCACTCTCCTTCTCCTCCTTGCGCCTTGCCATTTCGGAGGTGTCTGAATAGCCGTTTTGTGCGCTGTCGTTACATATGCCATGGCTCACTAGCTAAAAAAAATTTTTTTGCACAGCTTTGACAAAATAGCTTCTTCTCTTTTTCCTATTAGCTCTAGCGCGAAAAAATGATATTGTGATCTCACGAACTCATCGTCGTTACGTCAAAACAGTTGTTGTAAAAGTAACAGGGAAAATCGTGTGAGAACTGTAAAGTGTAGTGCTGACTTGAGAGCGGCTGCTTTTTAAATTTGTATCTTTTGGTGTGGTATGATTTTGATTTAATATAGCTCATCCAAGTGCACAGAGAGGGAGAGTAAAGTTGGTCATGTCATTATTACTGCTGCATCTATCTGGTTCACTGAATTAAATAATGAGGACAGTTGAGGAATGGAAGGATTGAAATACGAGAGCAGAAATGCTCGTAGGTACGTACATCCATTCCACAGGCGCGTACCTCCACTGCTCCATGAATAATGTGATGATTGGTCGAGTGAGATGATGAGATAGAAGGCGAGTGATGAGATCTGAGTATTTTTGGGCTGCGCACAGCCTCACAAGCTTTCCATATAAAACCATTGAATTCTCATCTCTTCTCCTCTCCGCATACCACCACCACCAATGCTCCAGATACTCCAATTTTTTTGCCAAAATCCTGAATTCTGCCTAATTGATTGTGGAATGTATTAAGTAATTGTTTCATTGCAGATTATTCGTTTCAACAGGACAGGAGACAAAAAATAATAATAATAATTCCATTCCAGGACAGCATTTTTTTTCTCATCGAACTCATGTTTACCCTACGTCAATTCCAATTCCAGGCTGAAACGGTGTGACAGATTGGAAATGGAAAAGAACGTGGATGGGGATGGGGATACGTGCGTGCTCGTGAAAAAACAATTTTGTTAGGTAGATAGTAGATATTTTTAATTTTCGCAATGAGTGCAAAAACACTTCTTTTTTTCAGAATTGCGACGAAAAAACAACAACGTGGGCTTTGTGTGCAATTTCTGCCATTCATTCCAAAATTACAGTTACGAGCCAGCGGATATATTTATAATATCCATAATAATATCCCATCTCATTTCACTTTCCTTTGAAACGGTGTCATTTATTGGGGAGCTTTAAATGCGCACTCACAATGAGAAATTGTCAGCCTCACAAGAAAAGAGATTGCCTTTTTTTGCTTTATCTGCAGCTGTTTGTCGAGGGAATTTACATTTATGCAAAGTGAAGTCAAGTACTGTTACCTTCCGCAGGTTTTAAAGTTATCTTTCAGGTGATCGATAGTCAGCAGTAAATAAACTGTAAAGTCATGCCAAAAGTTACATCCTTTCTCACTTTTTTTAAGGGAAGATGAACTTTTAACGTCAGAATGTCAGAGTGTGTGGCAGTGTCATAAAGAAATAAAAAATTTTTAAATCTTGACCTAGTGAGTACTCCATGCTTGGAGTTGCCCCTGTTGTTGGATTTGCTGTGAACAGAAAGCATAAAGACAGTTGTTAGCACATTTTTAATTTATATCGCAGATAGTTTACAGCCAGATAGCACTCATACTCGAGAAGGCATGCTATACATGCTACTGGCATATTTCATTAATTATGTCCATTAAATGCATCGCTGTTTAATGATCTCATTTATTAGCATAGGCGAAAATGTGGCTTGAACTCTGAAGTGAATTGGGATTTTGGGATGATATGATGGTGACGAAGGCGCTGTCAGTTCCTAGTATGAGCTCGCTTTGCTACGCTTATGGCTGTTTATGCAGGTCGCGTGTAAATCCTCGCAAAATTTTTGTTCATGAAAGACACCATAAACGTGCAAAGTAATGGCTGTATTCAAGTTGTAAAAAGTACAATAAATCTGTCATTTTGAGAGCGCTATTCAAATACGCATTTTATCTGGACCTCAATTTTTCAGTATACCCCACCACACACAATTCCATCTTGTCTTCAAATCGAACTAATGTAAAGGCAAATTATACTAAACCTCAGCGACCTGCATCATTTAACTACATAAATTCAGGAATCAAATTTTTTAAGGGCGTTGAAGTCCTCATTTGTAAAACAATTTTCTCAGATCAAAAATTCTTTTCTGTCCTTCCTTTCCCTTTCATATTCCCGCTCATTAGCCAGAATTATTTGTCGTACGTGTGCTGCATGGAGTAAATATCCTTGCCTTGTAAGCTACTTATACTATGGAGATAATATCTGCATACAGCTGCAGATCCATGGAATGACACGTGCGCTACTCGCATTTTCCGCTTCCACATTCTCCTTGCCACAAAACCCTGAGGGGCTTCTTCTACAAATTAGGTGCTAGTTTGTTTGCACTTTTCTCTTCCCTTCCTTTCCACACCAGAAAAGGATGAACCTTGAGTAAACAGTGTGTGAAATTTTCCCCTCACCACAAAGATCCTTTCTCTACTTTCTCCGTTTCCTTTGAAATTACTTTCCCAGATTTGATTATCATTTTCTCCTTTCCTACTCCTTCCTCTTTATAGCTCGAGTTTGCTCGCAGCTACGTTGCATAATGGGAACATGATATCATCACTCCACTACTCCCTGTACATATACTCGTACCTTTCATACCGCAGCCTCTACACTTATGTAGCGGGTGACCCTGAACTACATTCTAAATCCCGCTGGGAAACAAACCGAATAAATAAAAAAAATGAAGTGAGTGAAGCATTCAATTATACGGACTTCCTGGTTGGTGTTAGTGCTCGTTCCCATTTTCCTGCTTTCATAACACCGGCTCTCGCCCACTGCTTGAATGCCGGCACTGTGTATGTATGCATAATAAATTCCCTTTTGCAATTTTTATGCAAAAAGGGACACGAGCAAGCAGGAAAAATAATTATCTAGAAAATTTAACCCGCTTGTTAGCATTCACATTATTTGTACGTGCGGTGATACTGCTCTCGGGTTTCAGTTATTCCTGTGAAAGGACATTTACATCACCGTCGCCAACATCGAAAATGACATTGACTTTTCAGCTCTGTCAGCAAAAATATTATGTCAGAATCAGAAAAGCACACGTTATTCTATGGAAGTAGATGGTGATGGTGGAGACCTTTACATGTCATTACAAGATTTGTTATGTAATTTTTTCGCAGCATGAGCATGAATTTAAAGGAGGGAAGAAAAGGGTTGTTTTTGCGGAATTGAAGCTG
>JAHZND010003230.1:0-17499 GCA_027744115.1 Acrocyrtus sp. NNG-2020 | reverse complement strand
GTAAAAAATAAACTGCATGGATTATCAAAAAGTCATACAATAATTAAATTTTAGTAATAAAAATTTAACGGAATAATATGAGCTGGCCCAAATAAGCACTGTCAAAAATTACCATGTTGCAAAGCTAATTTGGGCAGTTGGGTCAGTCTTGTGCACAAAACTGTAAAGAAAATTCAACTATTTTAGCTATAGTATTTATATACGCTCTGGCAAATAATCATGTCTCTTTCTCATTACATATGGTTTGGAAGCGGAAACACTTACATTTTGTTCAGCTCCTTAAAAACTTTTATAGGACCAGTTCCTACAAGTGTTCCTGTACCACCAATATTTGCTGCGTAGGCCACTCCAAATAATAGCATTTTCCTAATGTTGTGCTGAACCTTTTCCTCGTCTCTTAAACAAAGTGCAAAAAAATTGCAAATGAACTGAGGCAATTCAATTAATTTTGGATATTGGATAGAGCATAACGGGCACTAACAGGCATAACTTTTCTGCTTACATACATAACATTCCCAGATTCCTCCTGGTTTGACTCAGGGTGAACTGCGTTTGGCTCAGGGTCCATCCCCAGCGCAATTTTAATACTGTGAAGAGTTAACTTGCTAGATTTTGGAGAATGTTCTGTCGAAGAATCTTCTTTTGCTTTTGCCTTCAACTCGCGAATGCTTTTATTATTGCCTTGAGTGGGACTGCTATTGGATAGAGCATAACGGGCACTAACAGGCATAACTTTTCTGCTTACATACATAACATTCCCAGATTCCTCCTGGTTTGGCTCAGGATGAACTGCGTTTGGCTCAGGGTCCATCCCCAGCGCAATTTTAATACTGTGAAGAGTTAACTTGCTAGATTTCGGAGAATGTTCTGTCGAAGAATCTTCTTTTGCTTTTGCCTTCAACTCGCGAATGCTTTTACTATTGCCTTGAGTGGGACTGCTCGGGGTAGGACTGCTCGAAATAGGATTAGTAGGAGGGGCCTGAGACATTCTTCTAGCAATTGGACCACCAAGGTCGTTAGTAGACCGTTTACTTTTTCTTCGACCTGTACCTCCCTCTTTCCATGGTAAAGTTGGGAAAGACGACGGACACTCGTCTATTCCTAGGTGGTGGTTGTGGCATATCCGGATCTACTTCAGTCAAAGGGTCCTCATTTGGCACATATTCATCAAACTGTGCATCCAATTGCTCTTCCTGGCCACGCACAAAAATTTTAAGTTTTTTTTACAGTAAAGGTTAACATTAGAAGGACTAAATTAATTACTAAAGAAGTGTACCTGAAACATTGCGTGCGTGATGGCAGATAACATTGGAAGAATCATCGTGACGCAGGAAGTGTCGGATATCCACATGGATAGTGCTGCAGTTACACAGATTGTGCCGATCATGATTCTGCCCGTAGAAATAATTAAATAGTTTGTTCATTAAATGTTCATTATCACATTTGCTAATTTAGAGCGGAAATTCTTTCTTTTCAATGTTCTTACCGGGGAGGCTTCACACCAAAAATACTAATTATTTTTAAAGCCGCTCGTATGTGCAGTCCACAATTATATCATTATCACATTTGCTAATTTAGAGCGGAAATTCTTTCTTTTCAATGTTCTTACCGGGGAGGCTTCACACCAAAAATACTAATTATTTTTAAAGCCGCTCGTATGTGCAGTCCACAATACTCAATTGATAAAGCTATTATGATTGCTCCTAAAAATATCATGTTCGACTCCCTCATATAGTTCTGGGACACGACAGCTGCAAATATTCGTTAATTTTTATCATTTCGTTCTTGATTGCAAATTAAATTTAAAAAAAATAAAGTTTGTTGGGTAATATAAAAAAATTAAAAAGTAAATGTACAAGCATCTTGAACCCTGAGAAGAGGAAAAAGGACCAGTGGGAGTAGAGAGGTAATGGCCAATGGAATTACTTCGAAAATCCACAAAAATGCCATTAGCGTAATCACATAAGCTGCTCTAAATTTCTGAAAGTTATACATTTTTTAAAAGTTAAATAAAAATTAAAGTGCATCAGTGTGCCGTATTTTACACTAACTTTATACGGATCCACGTCCCCTGGAAGATCGTCATCATGCGTATGTTCATTGCTACCAAATCCAAATGCAACAGGTATTAAAAGTATTGGCACTATAACTGCAAAAAGGAGTCTCCAATTGTGCCTCATTCGGAGGAGCACATCGCCCCAGTCAATTTGTATCATATTATCTCCGTAAAAATACTAGCACGAGCAGGGAGTATATAAACTTACTCTATTCCAAAATAAACTGGTCAGCTAGTGAGCAATTAATCTCTACGAAAATAGATATTACCCATGTTATCTGTTTATGAAAAACTCGCAAACTAATTAAAATTATATTTAGCCTACTGTACTATGTACTATCAAGTGTGGATTCCATAAATCTATTAATTGCGAAACCTAAACCCGGCAAGCTCCAAACTGAGTCTGGCTTGCTGGAATATTTCATTGGAATTCAAATATCTGTGGCGCTGCAAACGTCGAAAATATTGATTTGCGTTAATTAGCGAAAAACATCATAGTAACTAGTTCCTTCATCCTTTTAATAATAAAATATTAAATATCACATATAACTTTTAGCAGGCATTTGGCATTTCTCTGGCAGTGTCACACTTCAAAAGTTGGAAACATTTAAATACGTCATTCTATTCTTTTTTATTACAATCACCTACTGCATCTTTGTTCCCCCGCAATGAATGACAAAGGAACACATTTTCTTTACTGGTGACGACGGCTGTTCGCCCCCACTCTACAATGTGCAGTTTAAATAGCTAAATCCGGAACAAAACTTGGAAATACCCCATAATTCCATATAGCTATATCGCTGCTGTATGTAATTTCAATTTTGAGGCTGCTTAATCACCACTGATGCTTAACAAATTAACCATTTTTTTGGCGACATCACATGCTTATGATATCCAGATGGTGTGTGTCTGTCCCATTATTTTTGTTGATATGTAAATGTGACTCTGGTAAAGTTTTATTTGCAATTTAGTGTAACAAAACTGGCTCCAAAAATTATGTTCAGTATCAGACACTCCTTATTTTTGGATAGTTGTAGTAACACTAGGTTTTTATTGTATTTTCAGTAGAAAGATTAAAACGGATTTAACATGTCAAAAATCAATAAATATTAATGTATGATTTTTTAAATAAATTATTACTTTTATACACGTATCCGTCCCTCCCAAGAACCAACCAATTTGCCGACTGACGACTCCATTCTCCATTCACACTTGTACAACTTCAAAAATTTGTAAAAACTTGAGAAGAATCGCACCCACTTTGAGTTCCATTACAATTGGCAGAGTCAGAAGTTAGGAATGATTAACTGAAAACTTTTAGTGCCCACCGCTCACTGATGATGAGATTTGATTTACACTGCGATCTGCGATGATGACTGGAGTTCATAAAACCAACAATAAAATTAAACAATTTCGCCCTCCTAAAAAAGACGGAACATTTTACACAGTTGAAATGCAAATTTGGGGCGAGCCCTCTTTCTCATTCTCAGCTCCATTATTGACGCTGTTAGTATTAGCACTGTCGAAGCAGAGTGTATGATAAGGGGGTGGAGGCACATCATCCGAATCAGTTACGGTGTTTGAAGTAGCCGTACTGTTGTCAGCGATTGCAGTTACCGCAGGTGATTGTGATTGCTGCTGCGTCTGCGCTGGCGTCCTTGCAAGAAAGTCAACATCCAGTCTTTTTCCTCTTCGTCCACTGCCAATGGCAGGAGAGACGGAATAAGCGTTTCTCTCTCGCCCCCCTCCACGTCCTACCCCCACCCCATCTAAACTAACTTCAGTAATGACTGCGAGAATCGGCGTGGAGGCACCTTCTTCCCGTCTCGTATTGTGGGAGTCATCTGAGCGGGCGTCGGACTGATCCTCGTCTGTGTACGTGGCGCAGTGCTGAAGGAACCTTATCCAAATAAAATTCAAAATGGGTGGAGCACTTAAATTTTTCACAAAAAAAAATAATTTAGTCACACACGTTTTAGCTATAAGACGACTTACAGAAAACAATAGAAACATCCTACAAATGTGAGTAGAATTTGCAACTGGTAATGATGCAAACAGAAGCACAACGACCAAGTAATCGATCATCAATTTAAGTAATCAATCACAGTCCGGCACGGCTTTAAATCATGAAAAATTGTTCAGTTCGTATCACTTTTGCACACCACACCGTGCTTTTTTAAATTTAGCTTCTCATCCTTTCATTCATCTCTGTAACGGTTGTCGATTTCACAATTTCTTAAATTATTGAGCGTTGCACCACTTGAATAATCATTTTCTGAAGGTGGGCAATTGAGCATGACTTCCTGCACTACGCAAATACTATAAATTGCACCTACAATAGGCCTTTTTGTTCTGATCAGTAGAAAATCCAACTAAAAAAGAGTTGCAGTAAAAATAATCGAGAGAGGAATTAGCAGATTTGCAATGTGCACAACTTATCGATGGGATGCAAGAGGGGAAAAGAATTTTACGCTGCTTTTTTCTACATCCTCATTCTTCCAAGGAAGATCAACGTGAAAAAAGGGGTTTAGCTCGACTTAAGAAGTTTAGCTTTTAAACAAAGCAAAGTCAGAAAAACGAGAGAAAGAGAAGAGAGCTCATAAGAGAGGGAGAGAAAGGGAAATGAGAAAAAAATCTTGTACAAAAAATTTAATTCAGTGCTGCTCTGTACACTTTCCGCTACTTAACAAAAAAATTCTCATTTACGAGAAGGAAAGAAAAAAAAACGTTCGCTATACAACAAAAATTTTGAGAGATTTTTTTTGTGTTCGTTTCACCAGGAACGAGTATGTTGATGTTGATGTGCTTAATAAAATTTCATTGTCTTCTTCTTCCCCTGCCCAGTCGTCATCGTGGATTGGGATGTAATCCAGAATGGAAGGCTGACTGATTGAATGAAATTTACGTTAAAAGAGCTCTCTATTAGAACTCATTTCTTGTCGAGCTGTCTTCCCCTTGATAAATGTCCCCATAAAGAAAGAGACAGGAAATGGTGTGTAATGCGTACATATTGCTTGGAACTAAATGTTCCCAATCTTCATTTGAGGCAGGCAATGATAGTACACCGAGAAAAAAACGAAGTTTTTTTGTTGACATCTGGCCCACCACTACCACCACCCCGTGAAAGCTTTAAAAAAAAATTAGCTTACTTTTCCAATCAAACTAGTGCGATTCCGCGTGTGTGTAAAAACAAATATATTTTTTTCGAGCAAAACATTTTATCTCAGCAAATTATATGTAATGAGAGTAAGTTACGAGCACGTTTATCTCTATGTACATGTCCCTCAATATCCTATTGCATTATCAAAACAACTAATTCTTTCGGGAGTTTTTTACCTTTATCACGTAAGTTCCATTTGCTCAAAAATTTCATTTAATAACTTTCCCGATTCGATTTTTTTCAATTGAACATTGACAGAAAATCGTTGGGCTGAGAGCATGAATCAAGCTGAAAATGAGACAAAGAATGCGTCGCCTCAGAAGAGTAAAATGCAAAGAGCGAAATATATATGCCACTGGGTCTACACTCCACAAAAAATCCACAATTGTACAGCCGTACCGACTCCAACCTCACAATTTTCTATTGAAACATTGAAAGCCTTCAGAAAATATCAGAAGTGTAAAAGAAGTATTTTTTCTCTTGTCTCATTCTAGCACGCTATATAGGTCCAGAAATAGATTCTCATAAATCTTGATTCCTTTCCTCGATATCTATTTTTTATTCTCAAAAAAACATCCAATTCAATCCTGTCTCATGGCATGTAAAAGAAAAAAAAGATTGCACCAAAAATATATGTGCACTGAAGATCTCCGCTTAGGAAAAGCCACATTAATAATATTGCACTAAATACTAAATAGTAAACTAGCAAAAATAGCTTTGTATTTTATATAGCCCTTTTCTAACATAATTTTTGCGTGAATTTGAACGGGCGCTTAAAGTTAAGTACACTTTCTTTTTAAATTTCATTACATATTGGCTAAATTAAATGTGAAGTTCCAATTCATTTTATGGGAATGTCTCACTATGCATATCTAATTGACATGGAAAGTGCTAAGAGCGCGCTCGGATTTTACAATCTTTTTTCCTCCTTATATAATTCCCAGAAAGTGACATAAATGAAATTAGAGAGGGAGAGGAGAAGGATGCATAAGCTTATCCAAGCACTTCTCCCACTTGTGCTTTTATAAGTAGATGTTTATTTGTAAAGGATATTATGATGACAATAACAACATCCGATATCCTACATATTCTCTCCCAGGAGTAGGGACGGGGAAAACTTGTTCCTCTTAAATCAAAGTCGCAATGCGTAATGTTGATTAATGAAGGGAATTGCTTTGAAATATATATTTTTTGGGGGCTGCCTAATATATCGCTTTGGATGTTCCACTAAAAAGAGCTTTACAACTGCAATGAATTTTGATAGCTTTTAATTTGAATTTTTACGGTTTTTCTAGTTCATTGTAAGCATGAAAAAAGCCGATGTGGAAAGGGATGGAGCAGTACGAGTACGGCGTCATGCATTTTCTGAAGTAGTTTGGCATTAGACGTGGCAAGTGACACGGGAAACCCATGTTTTTGTGTCAACATTAATTATGTAAAGAGCTAAAATAACTTGTAGATAAGAAATAAGCATATTCCCATGTCAAATCACGAGAGAGAAAGAGCTGAGTGGGGAGAGCACAGGAAAAATCGGCATCTTTAACGGTAGACGGGAGCGGTGGCGCTGCGCGGCGGATGTTTTCGCAGGGGCGTTATAGTACTGAGCAAGCTTAATTTGGGAAGTTGCCTGTCAAAATTATATTTTTCACAAACCGATAAACTCCGTCCCTTCAGGAATCCTTGAGCTTGTTTTCCCTTCAAGGAAAATGTATGGGTTGAGGAAACAAAACGGAAAGCAAATGAGGGAAGCGTAGCAAAACATATTTTTTTGTTTTTCCGGTTAAATATCCGTGCTAAAGAAAGAGCGTCGGAACTTGTTGATGATGAGATATTGACATGTATGGGTAATTAATGATTTTTCGGTTCCTGTTCCTGGTTCCACTCGTATTTCGGGTTCAGTGTTTTCCACTGGTGAAAAGGGGGAACAAAGGACTTGAATACACTTTCAAGCTGAGAGAATAATTTAGGAGATAAGGTCGAATTGTTGTTTTCTTGGCAGAGAAATTTAATAGAGTTTAGCGTCTCTGCGTGAACTCATCATGATAAATTCTCTTTCCGGTTCATTCACCATAAATTAAGAAGTCTCGGGGAGGGAACTGAGAGAGCGTGAAGAAGATGTAGATGGCTCTTGTTAGTTGGCCTGTCATAAATAAATGGAATTTTTTTCTGACTTCAGCCAAGTCCAACTCCACTGTTATCGTCGATCGTCCTGATGAGCTATATGAACTGAGCTATGAAAAGTGAGAGATTGACTATCGAGCATAGCAAAAAAAATATTGGAATAGGTACGCGCGCAACGAGTGTATTAATCTTTATTTTAACACGTATGAATCATAGCTTTTATTTTACATGCCATTAGGAGCTGCACACGCCCCATCATCAACTTTGTCTTCGTGTGCGATTTTTTCCCTTCAGGTGGTATATCGCTTTCTAAGTATAGTTTGTTACTTTCTAATTTATAAATGTCTTTTGTTAGGCGTGCAAAATATATGTATCCCCTGCTCTGCCAGATGAGATATGAGTGAAACTGTGCTGAAACTTCAAAGTTGGGAATTTGGAGCTGCCTAATGAGCAACTTCAGTTATGATTGCCAAGCTCTAAAACTTTCAGAACTTTTGAGAACATGTCTTATTCGATACGCGATAATGATAGTGCTATCACACACACGGAAACAGTGTAGCAGTCATCTTGCCAGTCAGCGGTGATAAATTTCCCATATACATAGGTATATTGTGCCACAGCCACATTCTAAAAATTCTTCGCTCTCTAGTCTCTATTGATTTTCCTCTGGTGTAAGAAATATTAGATTTATTTTTTGCGTCCACGGCTAAAAACTTTGCCGTGACTTTGTCATCATAATTCCAAAGAACCGGTATGCGTACATTGGGCCTTGCAATTTACCCTGAAAATAGTATCAAATCTTTCTGCTCTGTTAAGTTAATGACTATTAGATGGGGTAATCTGAAACATTTTGCTTTGGAATGAAATATTTTACCAACAAAATTGGCTATAAAAATCTCTTTATTAGAATCAATATTTTAACTTTATAGTACTTATTATATCACATCAGTTTTGATTAGACAGCGTAAACACGGATTCACGGATGTAATCGACAGCCATTGCTGAGTTCTCCCCACTCCAAGTAGGATGCCAAGCGCCTCGGTTGTCGAAGAAGTCTAAGAATGCCTACAATTTTGAAATTCAAAAGCAATTTTTAAGCAAGGAAGAAGGGCTGCCAAAAATTATGATTTGAATAAGCAAAATAAATAACAAATGGTACTACTTGAGAGCTTCCTTGCCACGGCTTCTGTGGATTAGTATTATCGGGGAAATAGTCTCCTGCGATGGCCACGTTAAGTAGGAGATGGAACTGTAAAGAAATACGTGCAAAATAAATTAATGAAGTAATATGAAGAAATAATTCAGTATTTTTTTTGCATAAATTTGCGCTAAAAAGTGATAGATTTTATATACATTCTCATCAAACGGTGCCATTCTTGGATTTTTTCCGTTCCTCCAAGGATTCTGAAGATGATCGGGGAAACCACCATACTCCCAGAATCCACCTGATGGTGACAGCCAGATCGTCTTTATTTCGGAGCGATCAATTCTATATTGAATCATTTCTGCAGAAAGAAATTATTGATTTGCACTTTAATTTCTGGCCAAAAGAGCGCACCAAGTCGAATAGTTTCATATGCATCAGACCACCTACTTACCTCCATTCCATTCCACCTCGTAGATATGGAAATCACGATCATATCCCTGATCAACTGGAGTGTTTCTGGTGGCGTGTGTGCTCATAAATCCATTATTATTTTGATCCGGACCAAAGTGAAGAGTGGCAGCTGTTTGCTCTGATCCGATATTATTTCCCCAGGCATCGAACAATTTTCTATTTCCTCGAACTTCTGTTATGTCAATTTCCCCAGAGCGTGGCCATTGTCTGTTAAAGTACATATTTTTTATTTTGAGAGTTTATCACATTTTGTTTTTTATGATTTCCAGGTAGGTGAAATGTATAATAGCTACTTTCATTATTTTGCAATATAAGCTCACCCATAAACATCCCATTCAGGCAACATCCAAAATGCTGTATAAAGTAAATATAATAAATTATTATCTCGCCATTCTGCGCTATATGATTTATAACTTTACTTATTAAGAGATGTAATTTTACCTGGCCAAGTCCAGTCTCCGGAAGGCATTCTAATACGGGCTTCCACCCGGCCATAAGTAAAAGAAAATTTTCCCTTTGTTCGTAGTCGCTGGCTCACAGCAGGAGGGTTGATGTTAGGATACGCGGCTTGGCGACTGCAACCTGAACCTGGGGGATCAGTGCATCTGTAGTAGGTATAAATGATTAGAAAATTAGCAATTCATAATTTTGCCTTTCTTTAATTTGTGGATAAAAATGCATATAGTTTAGTACCCATTCAAGTTTAAGTATCCGTTGTAGAGATTCTCGTAGTTTCCGAAAAACACTGTGTCGAGAGACAGCGTTGGACGGATGTACAAAACTCCATCTCGAACGTACGCGTTATCTCCATACTTATCGTATATTTGATGCTCGTTATTCTAAACGTTAAAAAACAATACTGTTAGGTAGGATTGTTTCCCGAAAGTTGATATGTATAAAAACATAGAAACTTATATGAAAAGAAATTAGCTTACGTAGCCACCATTTATATTAACTTCATTTTCCCACTTATTCGGGTCAAGCCAGTCAAATTCGTCCTGCCAGATTAGATCACCGGGAGCGAATGTGACGTTATCGCTGTTTCTTCGAGTAATTGAAACGACTGCTCGATTACTTATTAAAATTTAATATATAAACGTTTATGGATTACTTTGTGCTGGCTCTGGTTCCTGTTCTTGACCTAGCGCAAACTGGTCAGTTGTGGAACCGAGTAGGACAACAAAAAGGAATACAACTGGGTTCATAATTACTGATTTTTTAATAGCTTAAAAATAAAAATACAGAGTCAGGTACACTGATTCCAGCTACTTTGGGGAGCAGCTGAACTGGACACAATACTACTTCTGCAGAGCAAGAGCAAATGAAAAATGTACTCTGTTATAAATTATAATTGCCACACCATCGGTACTTACTTACTGCTCGCAATTGCAAGCAAAGTTGCAGAATCCGGAGAAGCTGTAGTGGAATTCTGCTTTTATAATGCGCGAAATCAGCAAGACAGGTAATTATGATGTGATGGCATCTCATAAATCTGAATGGGTTGTATTTTTATTCAGCAAAGCATGACAGTTTAGCTTGAAACTGAAAAACAACCTTTAGTACGCAATGTGCAATGTGGGACAATTTCTGCGAAACATGCTGGATGAAAAATCGGTGTGGCTACAGGAATAAAGCAGTGTAAATAAATATTGAATGTGTTACCAGAGAGTTACGTTAGGTGAATTTGCTATTTGCCCTCTATTTGCTCTTACCTCCTACCCATGTCGAATTAACTATTGAGCAAATCGGTAATAAATAAAACTGTATCTTGGGTGAAGTGATATAGGTAGCCAAAATTAATAATATGCGGAGATTTGACATAGAGATTGCTGATAAAAGTTCGAGATTTACAGTCTGGCCTCGATCTATTTATTGATAGCTGTAGTAATTAATTAGATAGGAACTTACTTATCATCAACATTTATTTCGTTATTTCTTTAAACTTTGCCACATACACTATACACAGCAGATTAAATTCTGGGCTAAATCACAAACATTCCTCTACTTTGGTTTACCATTTTTGTTACCTTTTCATACTATGCAGTAAATATATAAATATCGACAGGGAAGGGAAAATATTATTATTTTAACCGGAACATCGTAGCAAGCAATGGTTATTGATAAGGGTATTGGGGTTCAAATTGAAGTCAAAATGAGACGAGTTGCAAAACCAAAGTGTGGCCTGACATTCAAACTTTATTTTTATTTTTTAGCCAGTTGCGTAATGAAATGCTAAACAGGCCTCCGTAAAAATGAACATATCAAAATTAAAATGTAATTACTTGATAATCAGGGTGACTTCAAAGTTATCGTGAAATAACCTTGACTGAAGTTGATGTCCTGTCCTGTTTGAGACAAGTTGAGAAAAAACGTATTAATTGGGGCATGATTTCAGCTATACTGTATGCCTTCCACTTCGTCCCGCTTTGTAAAAGAACGATGAGGTCAGGGATAACTAGTTTTTGAAATTGGTAAAAAGGTTGAGTTAGGCGCTACTTATATTCGTACCATAAAACTGTCCTTCCAAAATAAAACGTTAAGATTTCAGTTTTATAGCCATCTTAAATAAATTATATTTGGTGGCACTAAATGTAAGTGTTTATATGAAAGACAAATATTTAGGCTTTGACCTTGTCCTTGAAAATTATTTAGTGCGACTTATTCAAAGTTAATAGGAAAAAGAAAGTACCGTACATAATTGAAAACGACGTATGAAAAAGAATGAAAAATGACCTGGGATATGGATTGCTGAGTTATTAAAAGACTCGTGAAAACTACGTGCCAGGTTCAGTAGGTAGTTTTGAAAGGATTACTTCAGCACTGATGTAATGCATCTCACGTAATTTTCCTCTTGACTTGAGGAAGATGCCAGTATCCAACTACTGACTTGTGAAAATGACATCCACACTTTTAAAGTGTACATTTATTAATAAAAATAATAAATAGGCAGGTATAAACTTTTAATTTAGGTGGTTTCTCCAAACGTCACAAAGGAGTTTGCCTTATAATATTGTCATCTGAGGGAAATATGGACTCATATGACGGTGGTGGGGAAGACTGTCTGTAGTGCTGGTTGTCCCTACTTTTACATCTATTTCCGTCTAAAACTCCATCTCCTGTAGCTGGTAGGGAAACTTGGAATGTCTGAGGAGTAAATATTGGGAGATGTACTATGGTCGCCGCCTGCTGCGAAAATGCTTGATTTCCAATATTTTCCAGCTCTCTGGCACTGAAGAAATATTATTTTTCAAATAAGAAAACTGCTAGCACCGCTACACCAAACTCGATATGAAAATTAAAGGGTATATTAGTAAACTTACTTTCGCATAGCCCAAGTTACATAATAACAGAACAAGGCAATGGCACAAATTGCCATTAAACACAAAACAGCTAACACAGTTCCATTGAAGTAAAATTGGCCGGTTTCTGAAATGGAAATGTGGTGGGTAGAAGAATTCGCAATGCGTTCTGTGCTAGTATTCATGGCGGTGGAAACTTGAAAGTTTTGCTGAGCAAAATAATCCAAGTAGGAGTCAAGTTAAGTAGTAGACAAATAAATTGGTATGTAGTAATGTACTCTTTTTGAGCGTCTGTTTTGAATTGCATAACATGATAACTGGAAAGCATCAAAAACGCATCTTCAAAGAATCTCGTTAGACCACATGTGCGTAATGACACGTTTGCCTGTTGCTCTTAACCTAAAAATTAGTGTGATCCTATCACAACATCACAAGTAAAAAGTCCAGCCCAGCCCGAGAGGTAAACAGATAACGGGGATGATGGTGCCACGAAGCACTTTCCAATCTTTAGTTTCTTCGATAGTCTGGGGGAGTGATTGTTGACCTCTGCACATCGCCATGTATTTTTTGATGATTTTCCCAATTTAAATATAATTACAGGTATACATGCCCACTTTCCGCTTTGAAAATAGTTCCAAAGCAGATACATTTCAGTTTATCCTGAATGTACGATTTATTTTCTGTACTAAAAGGAAAGAGTTGGCAGGAACAGGTTTACATACGTTTATATTCAAGACAAAGTGAAAAATCTTTTGAAGACAATTGACCGAAGTAAACATGCAGAAAGAAGTACAAGTGGGAAAAAGTTTGTTACATGAGTAAAGAGTGAGACGAAAATGTCAACTTCAAGTTTGCGTTACGTACTTTTGTGCAGGACAGCGATTACAAATGAAATGACCAATGAACGCAGAACCTCCATAGACATGAACTTCTTTGCTTCAGATTATTAGCAACTAATGGCGATTTTGCCTGTCGCATCATTCATTTTCTTTTCCCAGGTTGTACTCAAACGAAACTAAAACTGAAAGCTGAACTTAAAACAACTGATTACGCCTTACTTTCCTTTCCTTTAATTTTAATCTGTTCGTACTCCTTTTCTATATGTTTACTACACAAAAATCCAATTAGGTTTTAAACTGAAGTTTCTAATTTGGAAAGCATTATTCAGGAGGATGATTATAAACAACTGAACTCTGATTATAGACTATGTGCTCTTTTGTCAATGCAGGCACATAAGATCCATCTAACGCATGAATTTTATGGTAGGAAAGATCACTAGTTGCCGTCGGGAGGTTCCAAGTTCCAATGCTGCCGCACATTGCTTTTTAAATTTTGTACATTACGTCTGGTGTAAACGGAGTAGGAATGCATTTTTTGGCAAATGTGGTAGACATACGGGTAGACACGTATCAAGTTCACAGTCAATTTTCAATACTCGTTTTTCATGTTTTTATTCAATTTAATTATAGACGAAACTATCAACGGTACTCTTTAGGAACCTTTGTGACCCATCTAACAAAACTGTAGATGAGAGTGCTCGTCAAAAGAACTCCGAAGGTTATTGACAGAATCATGTACACGTACGGAATGTAGCAGCCTTGCTCATCCACTCCATACTCTCCCGGAAAGCCACAATCAACTTTGGAATCACAGAATAAAGTACTATAAATGCAGGACATTTGGTCAGTAGTTGAGCAAGCTTGCAATTTCTTCCATGAATTTGCTGGGTTGGGGCACACTGAAACGAACCAATTAAAGGTAATAATCAGAAAGAACTACTATCAAATGATGAGAATCAAATTCGCTGTGTGCGCACCTGTGTATGAAGTGAAAACGATTTCAATTCCAATATTCTCAATTTCAGAACCATCCCCTGGAATTTCCGGCGGCTCGTTTTCATGTGTCTGGTCTGAATAGAAGTAAAGGTGGACGGTTCCCTCCGGGTTGAAAAATGATCTCTGAAGTTGAGGATTCGACGAATTGCTGGAGTAATCTTCTCGAGAAATTCTACCACATATCTTTTGGCTTCTTGTGGAGACCGATCCATTCACGGCGAACTTCAATAATTGTAAAAATAAAAATATGGAATAATTTCATAAGCAGTTTATACTATTTTTGAGACACGCCGATAAAAAAGCTTCTAAATTCTACATAATTACTGTATTTACCTGAATAAAATCTATGCATTCATTGTTATCAGGGTTCTTCCGCAAATTCATCTCCTGAATAACTGCAGACACTCCATGAAAAGGGTAGTCAGGGCCGAGCACCACAAATTCCGTAAGCTTCTTTTCACTATTGTGCTCGCTTGTAACATTCCATGTATATGGGAATGGAGACGTTTTTGGAAAATAGGGCGTAGGTCGCTTTAGCTTAAGCGTGGCACTGTACCCATACTTGCTTTCCAAATGTATCATGGTTTCGTGGGACGGCGGAGTAAAAAAGGCTGCCAATAACAAAAAACAATGACTGAGTGATAAATTGGTAAGGAATGTAATCGATTAGGCAACTTTTGAATGGGAAATTGCACTGCTTCCTACTCATTTGAGGGCTGTTCACCGCCAGGACTAAGGAATCTTCGCCTAATAAGCTGAGAAATGACAGGAGTGCTCCAATTAAAGCCACTTCACTTCCGAAACGACACATTATTTTATATCTAAAGTATTATCGCCAGGCAGAAAATATGCAATTGGGTGAACTTGTGAAAGTATTGTAACACGTACTATCTCCTATCTCATTATGATCGAAGAACGGAGAGCGAGAATAATTTCAATTAGCCTGCAATGCGTAAATTCCTGATTTTTATCAGAGAAAATATGCCACAATTAGCAAATAATTATTTTAAATTCACCAACAGGAGCACCAGGCAGGAAAATCGCAGTACGATGATCTCTTTGCAGTTAAAAGAGTCCCTAGTCTCTGCGCTTCGTTTACTTCTAAAATGCCTGAGTCACGACAAGAGTGAAGACTGCTGAGGAGGAGTTTTCACAAAACAACATGATGCAAGCAGTGACACAGTCGACATAACTTGTAGTTCGCTTCAAGTGATAACAGGCATCATAGGTATATTGGAGTATTAAAGTCGGCGTAAGTTTTCGTGACGAGTGACATATCCCGAAAATAACATGAGTAGAACTAGAGCGATATAATTTTCCCCCTCTCTCCGACTAAGCAAAAAAAGTTTGTTTTCAATTTTCGGTTTTCAAGGAGCGTTTTACATCATCAGGGAAGAGGCTACACAAAGACAGGCATTTTGGTATGAGCACTGCCAAAAATATGTCAGCAGCAGTACTACTTATCATCTCCCAGAAGGGAAAGATCTCCTCCCATTTAACTCTCATTATCATCGCTCCGTTATCTGAATTCAAAAGGGAAAGTGATATTTGCGCACTAGATCAGACCACTTGCCCAACATCAAGTCGGGCTATATGATTTTGTGAATGGCTCGTCTCGGTTTTCACTTCGGAGCGGTAATAAAAATTACCAGATTAGAAACTGATAGGTGCATTAAAACAACTGCTAAATAGGAGTGTAATCTTGGAACAGCTTCCTGTAAAGGTGTAGTAGAGCGAGGGAAGGATATATGGCAAGTAATTGTCTCAAGTAGAACGGTTCCCCTCGAAAAACGGGAAAATGATGATGAAGCGAGGAGAGTAGGTTGTTTGGGAACGCTTCCAACTTGGTAGCACAATCAAGCGAAAAAATGAAAATTGGTTTTTCGTGGTATTTTCTTGGACACTTTTCCTACACTGCATTATACTTGGGAATAAGAGAGTAAGAAAAGTGAAGGCTTTTTTGCAAATTTCCCCGAATTGCTAGACTATAAGTAACATTCGAATTTAAGAATCATTTGGCACTTCAATGTTGCGCATCCCACCGAGCCATGATCAGAATCATTTTTAATGCATTGACATAACCCGACTGACATTATTTTGACGCATTTCTCCTTTCCCAAGATCAAGAAATCGCCAGTAATAACGTATTTTGACGAAATCTGAATGGTTTTCAGACTGAAAATCCATTTCTAGGAAATGGGAACATCACAGCCTTGACTTGGTATAAAACAGGCGTGCATAAAATCAAATGAATGTCAAAATAGTGCAAAGTTAAGATGCGTAATACTGGGAACTCTGCTCCGAGATTACCTAGTTAGATTACTAGCATAGCATCAAACTGATTCACATAGATAAAGCAACAAATCCGAATACAGATGAAATTTAGAAGCTCACCTCATATAAATTTTCCTATGAATGGATGCACTGTGATCATGACGCTTAGAAAAAATGCTGCTTTCTCCGAGCAGTGATGCAGCACGATGTTAGCTGTAGTCTCGTCTACATGAGAATTGTATATAGAATCTCTGCTTAAAAATGAACAGATCAGTCTTATACGGCTCACTACTTTGTTCGCATAAATTTAGGTCAACGTCAGTATTACAACAGACTAACAGAGACCAGAGATGAATGGAAAGATGAAAAGGTATTATGTCCGTAAAACGAAGAATGGCTGGATACTTTTTTATCGCCCACTGGAGATTACACAAAAGGCATATGCAGCATAATACATTTTATGTAAAGTAATAGTAGCGTAGAGCTTCCATCCATCAAAATATCAGTGAACGAGATTTAGGTACATTACTGCTGCGATGACATTTTATCAGTCCCCTGACTTTCTCCATGCTTCCTCGCTCGTCTATTGGCTTATCTCATCAAATCACACAGAGTGCAAATGACTGTAGTGGATAATGCGTATGTTTCGTCAGCATCAACATCATCACAGAGTTCGTAAAATAAATACATAAGGATAACATTACTTATTTTGCTGCTGTTTTTATCATAAAAAATCAGAATTTGTTAGCAGCAGTGAGTGGTATTGTCAGTCATACTATTTATTACAATAGAATAGAATAACGAGTATTTTCACGTCAAGAACTATCTGGTGTATCCTTAATGCAAACAGTGCGGAAATAATTTAAAATTACAACTGAAATAATTTTTTCGAAGCATTTATGCACGCCGCAATTGTAAAAAGTTCGAAAATTAAAAGACATAAAAACGCACTAAATAGTAGAAATAGAGGCACGATGATGAAATCCGCGTTATACGAGCATGAAGTGGAACTAGGCGTTGAGGATCCAGACATGTCAGAGGTAAGTGTGGTTTGGTTTGTGCTGAGCTCATAATTCATAAAAGCTATTATGTAAATTATAAGTTTTGACGCAACAATAATCACAATTGGGAATTAC
>JAHZND010003229.1:0-12936 GCA_027744115.1 Acrocyrtus sp. NNG-2020 | reverse complement strand
TTTAGCATAGAGAGGTCACAATTTCAAATGTTCCCGTCACAAAACGAGGCAAGTCCTTAATGTTATTAGGAAAAAGTGGGAAAGTGCTTAGGTACTTCTGTTTCTGTTTTCTGCTGGCACTTGGCAGACGGCCACAAAACAAACAAAAACGGAAGTAGAAAACGAGAGCACGAGGAGACCGTAGACAAAGTGAAAATCGCAGGAAGCAGAAAGTGTTCATAAAACAACGACAGGATTTGAGTTTATTGGAGGACAATTTTTGAAATAATTGAAATACACGCATCCATGCCTGCATTCATGTAGTTTCTTCTGAGCAATCGAAATTTTGATATTTGAAGTTTTTCTTGAATATTTCTTTTTGAATTCAAAATTGGGTTGGTGTTTTCTTTTCCTGTTCACCCGGCACCAGCACCCGGGTCCCGGCTTAATTGTAATTTGGGTAGTGATTAAACTCTACTCATAGTCAGTGTCAGTTTGCATTTTGAGTTCGATTCTGCTTTGGTGTTTGATGGTGAAAGTTTAATGTGAAAGTGATTTGAAAAATTAATAACCTGCTTGATGCAGTAAGGTAAGATAAGAAAAAAATTACTCGTATACCTATTCAATATTGTAAATTATTCAAATAGAAGTGAAAGCGTTTATTTATCATTCTTTCTCGACTATGTTTAGATTTGGCTAAGCCTACACTACTCGGCTCTCTCATAAAAATGAGAAGAGAACGAAAAGAGTAAAAAAAGTTAACGATCATCTTTTTTCTGACTTAAGGTTCTGAATTCTGAAAGCTGTTATAGGGTGCAATAATGGCTTCAGTACAGAATGGTTCCGACGACAAGCTGAAGCTGGGTGATGTCAGCAGCCAAACTTTAGAAGATGTGAACAACCTAAAGTCTCAAATCCGAAATCTACTCGCAACTATGAATGCCTCTGAAAGTATTGTAAGTGCATGTTTGTCGAGATTTTTTAAAACTGTATATATACACTGTATTTATTTATAACCATAATTTTGATCCTGTATGAATAATGATTTATAATTGCTTTTACCAATAATTGTAGAAAAATGCTGAAGAATTGCAATTGTCGCATCCTGTAGCAAATTCGGATCAACCGTATAAGCCAATTGTTCGAATGGAATGGAGTGCAGATGAAGGTGAAGACATGGACAAATCATATAAACGGGAGCATTCTCCAGTCAATTTTCATTTACCAAATGATGGACACGACCAAAGTGCTTTTAAAGACAGTGGTAGTATGGATGAATTGGATTTAATGGAAGTTCGTGTCCAAAAACAAACAGCAAAATATGCTATTCAGGATGATTCAGTGTTCTTTGTTCCTGTTCTAGAAAGATGTGTGTTTGGGATGACCCTACGTAATGTCACGAACATGTACGATTTCACTTAAATATGCTGTAGTTATAGTCAATCATATTTTGTTTGCTTTGCCTTTGCACCTCCACCATTCATTTAAGTTTAGAATGCAGCCGCAGCCTCCAAGCTACAATGTATGATTTTTATTTATAGGAAACTAAAACCACCATCGATTTCTGTTTCTCTGCTGCCATCCTCAAATCAGGGTTTAAAGAAAAAGCAAAATGGCACTTTCTTTCTTTATAACGCTCAGATCAAAGTTAAAGACATGGACTTTACCGAGCTACGAAGTGATACTGTAAGCATCCCAGTTCAAAACACAATTACCAATGAAGAACTAGATGAAAGTGGGATAATTAAACCTGGATGTGAAATTTATGTTTCAGGTGAGTTTCTAGAGGAGTCAGCATATCTATACGGCCAAATTGTATATGATTTAAATCAAAGAATATATTAAAACTATTGACAAGGTGCTTTCACATACTTATATATACTAATGTACTTGTTTTCATTTCAGTTGATTTTCCATATCCTGCGCAGTTTTTTGACGATAATGAGTTTGATCTTATGTTAACGGGCTCCCTTGAGAAAAAGCAACTTTGGAGCAGAAAAGTTAGTATTAATAGCAGCTTCTTTACTGCCGCAAGCATTGGTATTGAATATAACATGTATTGTACAGGATTGAATGATTGTCTCCCATTCCACCTTAATAATTAATTGCATTTAATAATTTTGAACAGATCTAGTCTTTCAAAGACACCATGTAGCCATTTTGATGGCGCTAGGAAATTGTCAAAGATGTTTCAAGCTCGAAAATCATTCTTTGAAAAAGTCTGACGATTCTTATATTGGAAAGTCAATCAAAGATTTTCTGTTGCCATTGGGCTATGAATGCATTCTTACACGTAAGTCAGCTCTGCATTGAAATATGTACGTCTCCCATCCACGTAACCGTTAATTATAAATATGCCTACGCACTGTTTAATTTTAACTGACAGAACCTAGTGGAATTGATACAATGTTGCAAATTTACACTTCAAAGCAGCCGTCAGTGTATTGGGGCAGCTATTTTAAAATTGAAACATTTTCGAGAAATTTAACTGTAGCCCACTGTGCCGTATCTGCAACGTAAGTCTAAATCCGATATTGTATTTAAAATTTAATCGCCAATAAGCACTGACGATTTTCAAAACAAAACTCTTTCTAGGACAAACGAGCAAATGCAATATCTATTCCAGCAATTCCGACAATGGTTGCACCTGGAAAGGAAACGCGGTGATGGAAAGGGTCCCCGAGTAACAGACATTGTCCCTTCGTCGAACTCAGTCCTTGTTAATAGGATGGAAGCAGAGATCCAGCGTATTCAAGAATTTCAACACGCAAAGAGTATTTTGGACAAACAAAAGGGGAGTGGAAAAAGTCAAAAAAGGTGCAACAATACCGAAGAATCAATTTACCATAATTGGTTACATGAATATACTCAATGTGCTGAACAGACTGATGAAAGCTTTGTGAAAAAATGATAAAATAAAAGTAAAATTAACTTAATGTACATATCTGAAGCTATTGAATATACGAACTTGCAGCTAATTCCATTTTAACATTCATATAACTCCGTTACTATCCGTCAGGGCATGTTCATATCTGTTCTGTTGTGGTTACAGAAGGTAGCAACCGGATGTCCAGAACAAACATATTGGCCTTCATTCGATGCATGGGAATACAATACGTACAATATATATGGGTACAGCCTTTATATGCAAGTAGTTGCTCTGCTAGCTTAATTCTGCATCTAGTGGGGTTGCATGCTCGAACAACTGTCATTGTCAAAGAGCCAAAGTAAAATGAAATGATTGTAGTTTATTATAGTCCTCAAGTCCTCATAAAATTTGAAATAACTCCAAATGGATTCCTACAAATTAGATACATTCTATTTAGCCGTTTTTCGCTATAGACAAAGACAATTTGACGAGTGTATTTCATTGTGCACGGAGGTTCTTAGAAAAAATCCTTTGGATCAAGTTAGTCAATTAATCGGTTATTAAAAATGTGTCATAAATAAAATTATCAAGTAACTACGTACTGTAATTTGTTTTATACATTCGAATGTACTAGGCAGCGTGGAGTTTAAAAACGAGAGCTTTAACAGAACAAGTTCGGGTAGATTATCTGGAAATATTTGAGGATGGAATCGCAGAGACAGTCTTCAACGAGGATACAATAGCAACTGCGGCGAAGCCTGGAACATCCCTGAGAATTGTGACTGCCCGCACATCTACGTCAAGGGATGGTCCAAGCCCAGCAATCAGGTAAAGTAAATTGACATGACGTCATGGCATGGTTTACAAAGTTTGACCCTCATCGTTTTCATACTTTTGTGCATGATAGACCAATTTCACAGAGTGGACGACCTCTAAGTGGAGTACTTCGACCAGGCTCCAGTGCATCAGGCCGCCCCGGAACATCTCTGGATCAGGCGCTGAAGGCAAGAGCAACTACGGCGCGGCCAATTTCAGCCTCCGCAGGAAGGTCAGTTACTTTCTTTATACACATTATTGCTTTTAACACCTTCATCTAGTTAAATACTGGATTAATTGCATCATTTTCAATTCATTTCAGACATGTTCGACTAGGTACCGCGTCAATGATCTCGGGTGGAGACGGTCCTTTTATAAATGTGTCCAGGCTCAACATGCAGAAATATGCATCACAAGATGCCATTGCCAAACCTCTCTTTGAATACCTGTTCTACGTGGAGAACGATACTAAGCATGTCAGTGAAGTCAATTTGAAAGCTAATAACAAAACATTTTTCATAGTTTGAATTTATACGTATGTATGTGTAATTATTTTTTGAAATCGCCACTAAACAGTGTTTGGAACTGGCAACACTAGCTTCCAAAAATTGCTCTCCCAGAGATTGGTGGTGGCAAGTACAACTTGCCCTTTGCTGGCTTCGCCTTGGTCAGGCAAGAAATGCTGAGAAACACTTTCGTATGGCACTGTTAATTGAGCCAATGCTAATTACCTACGTGGGTTTGGCAAAAGTATATGTGAAGATGGATCAGCCGCTGGCAGCAATTGAAATTTGTGAAAAAGGACTGGACAAATTTCCATTAGATGTCTCTTTGTTGACAGAAATGGCAAGGTACTTTCAGTAGTCCATATTAGCAATCAGCCCAATTCACTTTTTAAATTTTTAAACAACAGAAACCTGTAAAGGTATGCAAACTTTTTAATTGAAGGATACAAGAGGGTCTTCAAAACATGACTATCAGTGTAAAGCTCTACAGAGACATATTGAGCCAAGACTCATCGAATATTTCCAATATTTTACAATTACATGCAATATGCATTGGTGTTTCTTTTAATCTCTGCCTAACCTAAACCTAATCTCTGCTAAAACATTTTAGGGGTTAAGTGATACAACCTGGGCCGGACAATGCTTCCGACTTGCAATTTCATGTGATAACAATCACGCCGAAGCGTACAACAATTTAGGCGTCTTGGAAGCCCGGAAGGGAGGCAATGACCAAGCAGTTGCCTTTTTCCAAACTTCTATGTCTCTCGCCCCCCATCTCTTTGAGCCATTGTACAATCAAGCAAAAATTGCTGACAGTGTGGGCGACCTCCAAAACTCATACCTAATTGTCCAGCGAGCACTCCAAAACTATCCCGATCATGCAGACTCCAAGCAGCTATTTGATAAGCTTAAAAAGTATTTCGAAACAATGTAAAATTTACGCATTTTATTCCGAAAATTATCACAGTTTGCTCGCCTTTCGAAACATTGAGAAAAATAACTATAATAAAGCTTACAACGAAACTGCACAAAATACTTCAACTAAAACATGGTAAAATTATCATTTACTATTTCACTTTCATTTTCATAACCATGCGAGCCAACCACTTCATCCAGCTCGTCTATAGCGTCAATTTCCACATGACCAGGTCCACCAGCCATGGCCATCAAAGGATTTTTCGTAGTCCTTGCAGCCCCAAATGTAATAGGTTGCGAATCTGGCTCAGCGTCTCCTCCACTCACATTATAAGGCTCGGTATAATAATGATTTTGCAGGTCGTCATCTGCAGAATTGTAGTTTTCAACGATGTCCACATCTTCAAATGCTGGATTTCGGGATGACTTTTGAAAGTAGTCCTCATCTTCTGCTCCGATAAGGACGCTCCCACCGCTTCCAATGCTTTAAATGTCAGAAGACATCCAATTAACCAACAGTTCATTTAAGGTGAACGCAACGGGGAAATTAATTTATCTTCAATAATTAAATATAGGTCAAATTAAAATTACCTTTCAGCGTCGAAGTTAGGAGGCGCAGTTGCCTTGTCCGCATCCACTGTCCATATTGGATTGGAACCTTCCACAGCGAACGCATTTGTATTCGGAGCGTTCATTGTAACTCCTGCACGATTCAAATCGGACTGCTGGGATCCAAATGTGGTTGCAGTTAGTGCTCTGACACGCCGGCTCAAACTGTAAAAATATTTCCCAACTTAAAATTTTCCATTTTAGCTTAACTGCAACAAAAGTTTCTTACAATTCACCACCCTATATTACCTTCTATTGTTGTAGAAGCAAGTTGCGCCGATAATGAGCAGGGCAACAATTAATATCGTTACGCCCCCAATTAGAACGTACATTACGACCTCTTTAGGGTCTGTTTCCGTAATGGGTTGCTGTGGCCCATTGATTCCTCCATCGGTAACCAAAATGTAGTGCTTCTCTGTCAGCGCTTCCAAAAGAGGCCTCATTACGTCAGGACTAAATCGCTGACTGGGTACGAAAATTTAAGCAGTTTGCCAATTTGTTCTTGCACAAAAATAATAGAATTACGTAGATGTATTTGCTACAAAAATTAATAAAACTTTACTCAGCAATTAGTGAGCCATTCACTGGCTCGTTGTTGTCCAAGTTGATAAAGTGAGTTTCAACAATGACAGAGCTGAGCACTTGTGATACTCCAGGAGACGTTACGTTTGGAATTACTCTGTCAATGTTGCACCGGTACGAGAAGGCTTCCGTAAAAATTTCAGCCAGCTATAAAATCCAAAATTATAAAGTGAAAAATTAATCAACCTGTATCTGAGAACATGTGAACATTTGAGACATTTTAGAACTGCAGGGGTTTTTACCTCGTCCTTTCGCTCTTCGAAAAATGCCAGATCATTCAGGAATGTAAAAGTGATTATGTGTCGTCTTGTGACCATGTATATTTTACAGTTCACCAAAGCTGTCATTCCAGCTGAGTCTGTTGCTGTCAACTGGAATTCGTAGAAGCCTCTGAACGTTGGCTTCGGGTCAAACTGCAGCAATATTTGTACTGATCTGTCGGTCGGGGTTCCTATCGTGAAGGGCGCCGGATTAATCGGTAAACTAGGGTCAGAAGCGACAATATCTGTGGATATTGTAGTGTCAACTGGGTCGTCCAAGTCCGGGTCGATAATAATAATTGTTCTGAGCGCATCACCGATCCGAGATATTTCAGAGAATCCGGCGGTCACAAGATCATTTGTGACATCAAATATTGGCGCTGTGTCAACAATGTCAAGCACGTTGATTGTGAGAATCATCCATTGCACATCGTTGGGGTCCACATCTGCCGGATTCTTATCGGGAGTGTTATCGTTCTCAAAGTTGGAGCAGTAGATGACTATCGTGTAGACATCCTTCTCTTCTCTGTCGATAACTTCCTCCACTTTTGGGCTGATGACTGGGTAGCGCCGAGGCTTTCCGTTTTCAGTAACTTCGTCATATCTCAAGTCAAATTTAGCATATTCTCCCCCTATTATTGGGATGGTTATATATGCAATTAAAAATAAATTTAATTGTTAAAGAGAATTGGTCACACTTTGGAGCGAAAGGCGTTACCTTTGAAGTGGTAGTAAATTTGATCATCAGGAATGTAAATGTTGCCATTATCAATGTCTTCATCAACTGCAGCTTTCTCTACTTTTACTGATGGAGTGCCTCTCGTCTGATTTTCCTTCATTTCGATCATAGCCGTCCGCGGCTCACTAAATTCAGGTGGAGAATTTTCGTGCCAAGCTAAGAAAAAGGCTAAATGATTCTGATCCGAGTTTGGCTCATCACCTTGGTCTGATGCTACGATAGTTAGCTGTTCAAAACATAATAATGAGATATGCAATTGTTAAGGATCAGCATTTAACGTGTAGTGTATTATCATGTGCCAAATTAACAAAATATCAATATTTTACGAACATTGCATTGAACGCTCTTCTGGTCTTCAGACAGAGCCTGGCGAAGAACTATCATGCCAGTAGTATTATCAGTTCCTTCCTCAGTCCGAATAGTAAACCAGTCATAGCACTCTGTGTGAATAAGAAATAATTTTAAAGATTCAGAATTCAGACATTTACCCTAAAGTTATTTTATGATTTTTGGCATTCAAATTTCTGAAAATTCCTCACCGTCGTCAGCGGATCTTCGCAGAGTGTAGATGATTTCACCATTCGGACCGCTTCCTGTTTTCAACAAATAATCTTAATAACTTGCCCAAAAGTGGCCGGCGCCGGGCTATCATCCAAAACAGAAATGCTATAATAAAATGGGTTAAATTAAGTGATAATCCTCTTTACCCTTGTCTTTATCAATAGCGTGCACACTTCGGATAGGCTGAAACGCTCCATTTGTAATATCTACGAGTTGTCTTTGTGGTTCGGAATCCCGAATTGATATTTGGTAAAGAATCTCGTTGTGAGGCTCCGGCCAGACGAACTCTGGCGTGTTCAAATTTTCGTTTTCTATTTCCACAACGAATTTCCTGCTGCTACTTCTTTGTATGGGATCGCTGTTAGGATGATCGGAGGCCTTAACGGTAAGCGTGTAAACGCCCCACAATCCTTTAAAGCTCACACGGGGAATGATCTGCACTTGCTTCACATTACCAGGTTCAGTTTCATCCGGGACTTTAAGGGTAAATAAGGTACTCAGGTCATCTGGATCAGTTTCAAACGCAGGTACTTTCTCAACTGCTTCAATTACTGCAGAAATTTGTCCGTTTGGCTTCGAAGGGTCATCCCTGTCTCGAATTGGGAGAGTCACCGAAAGCGCCTCGTCGGCATTCACTTCCGTCTCTTTAACCTTTATGATGGGCTCATCTTCAGGAACGTCAGTTAGAAAATCCGGTGCATGAGTGTTCCTGTCATTCACTCTGATTTTTAGGACTTCTGTGGTAAATCTGGACAGCTCTAATGATAATTTAAATATTTTTAAAAATATTTAACTATACACGACATAATTAATATTGTAGATCCTAGCTTAAGTTACCGCAATTTCTGCCCGTGTTGCAGTCATCAATTGCCTTCACTTGCACTTCAAACTCGCTCACTTCAAACCAGTCATATGCTTCTTCTATTGGTGTCAGCTCTCCACCTTCCAGCCCGATATTAAACTTCCCATATCCATTCTTGTTTCCGGCTTCACGGAAATTCTCAATCAAATATGTGACCTTCCCATACCTGGCAGGATGGTCTTTGTCGGTTGCGCAAATTGTTTCAATTAACTCGTCCTCTGTTGCTAGCTCGTCAACTACGTAACTTTTGTCCTCGTACTTCTCGCAGAAAATTGGACTATTGTCCTAAAAATAGAATAACCTACCTATTTAAAAAAAAGTTATACGAAATTTAGAAGTAATTATTTTGTGCAGCTCAACTTACATTGATATCCGTTACATTAATGAAAATCTGAAAAAGAAGGAAAATCCCCGTTTGATTAGTATATCAATGGAAATAGAATCTCTAAAAATGTCCTCCCACAAAAATAGTTCACCTTTGACTTCAGCTGGAAGTCGCCATCAGACGCAACGAACGTGAGATTAATTGTGCTAATTTCGGGCAAATCTGGGAAAAATCTTTCGTCCTCTCTGTCTTATAGGCTTGTCTTCCTTTCTACTCAGCACAGTCGTCCCACTAATAGGGTTAGTGCTTGTAAATTCAAATATCTCCAAAATCTCTTGACAAATTTCTGGGTCATCTAAGGTGCAGTCTTCATCATTCCTTAAAAATGAAATGGATTAAATCAAAATGTAAATATTTTTTTAAACAGTAATGCATAGCATTGATCACACGCCGAATCCATTCACTCACTCTAGCCAGAAGCTAAACCGAGTTCCCGTGTCTTTATCGATCACCCTAAACTTCTGAATTTCTCTTTGACTAGGAGTTTGCTTCGTCATTTTCTTCCGTCTCCTGGACAGTCAGATACTGGTCGCTGTAGTCTTCTTCAGGAGAAGGCCATTCTGGCGGATTGTCATTTACATCCCTCAGTATAATTATAACGTCCTGCGGGGTAATCTGCGAACCTTCAGGATCAGCGTTCATATCTTGCGCTGTGACTGTTAGGTCGATTGCGGTCCACATCCATTATTCCACAACCTTCTCTGTCTGGAAGGTCTGTTTCGTCATCGGGACCTACATAGTCACAGCCTTTCCTCCGATCAAGATATATCTCGGATGTGACTCGCCCAGTCCCATTCCCTATGGAAACCAGTTTAAACCACTGGCGCACTTCATTCTTCACTTCGTCCGGAAAGGACATCGAGTCACTGATACTTAAACTAACTTGGACATTTGCAGTTAAGTCAACATCGGTGGCTACTATCCCCTTCAGAACTGGGTCGTCTGCATCTGGTCCCTCGTCAGTTGTTACTCTGATGCTCTGTTAATATCCAAAATAAGTTCAGCTTACCAAAATGTCCTGAAACATTAAAACAGGTGTCTCCACTCTGCTCACCTCTATTCTCAAATCAACATTTTCGTCATTCTTATCCAAAATTTTGAAGTGGACGGTCACGGTATCGAGTTGGCTATCTGCGCCTCCCTCTCTGTCCAATGCTTCCACTATGAAGTACTCGTCCTTGAATCTTTCATAGTCGAAGCCATTGTCCTCCGCTGCTTGGTATACCATTTTCCCGTCTTTTTCACCAAGTGTGATTGGCGGCTGTCGTGAAGACAAACTCCATCGATAACTGCAAATTTTATTTTCAACTTTGTTATACTTGTACTGTTGTACTCATCAATTTTGCTCCGGAAACGAATTTAGTAGCTGCTTACACAACACTATCCTGTCCAAACTCCTTTGAGTACCTGTCGCCATCACTTGCGATAACTACAATTTCACTTCCCTCATTTTCCGTGCAGACATTGGGAGCCGACGAATCTGCGAGGATATTCCGGAGAGCAGTTCCATCTAGGGTATTCTCGCAAACAGTGAAATCGTACTGGGTTCTGCTGTCCGGGATTTGAAATTTAGGCGCGTTGTCATTTACGTCGACGACCTTTGCTTTGAAGTGTGCAAATGCTTTATGGGTAGTATCATCCGTTCCGATAAACTCAATCTTTAAGGAAAAAAATCACAATAGTTCTAGACTGTTAATTTAGCACATTCAGAGAAGATTTATCCTGATGTACTCACCGTGAACTCTACTTCCTTCGATTTCCCATCCACATCGTGCCAGTGGCCCTCCTCAGTATCGAAATCAATTGCGGTACGGTCGGCAACCGACAAAGTGAACGTTTCCTCACTGGACCCTCGCCGCGGACTGATTGAAAATGCGCTAGTGATAAAAGTCGGGGTTCCAGTTGCAAATTGGGCTGTAAATGCGTTGAAGCGTGGTGTCTACAAATACAATTGCCGTATTAATTACTAATTGAGAGAATAATTATGTAATTGTATTATCTGGACCATGAAAATGAAGCTAATTAACCGAGTCTTTGTCTTTGACCAGAATGGTGCCATCATCATCTAATTGAATCTCGCCGACGTGGTCCTCATCTATGACGAAAGAGAACTCTTTTTTTTCATGGCAAACCTGAGTTCTCAAGAGAAAACCACCGCTCTTACTTTCACTGTCGCTTTCGTCACACAGTCGTGGAGGTTGGTCCTACAAAAACGATACCCCATTTATCGTTAGTAGCAGTTCGCAAATCTGATTTTTTGAATGGCAATAGCTGATATTCCCTGTTTTCCTCTTACATTAATGTCTCGAATAGTGAATGGGACAGTTTCACTTTCCTCCATTGGGACGAAATCAGGGTCCGGGTATCCGGGAGGTACCTTTTCCCTCGCAGTGATTATCACGTCATACGTCAAGTCCTCCGGAAGCTCTTCCGACTCCGCATCGAGTGGATTCTTAATTGTGATGACTCCTGTCTGGTCATGAATTTGTAATAAATCCAGGGGATCTAATTGCAAAGTTTTATTTAGCCGTTTTGCAAAAGAGATGAAAATGCAGCAAAAATTGAATATCTTTAAACACCTGTAAGATAATAATTGATTTCCCAATTAAGCCCGGTATCCCCGTCTCTTGCGTTGACAGTTAAAACTGTGTCACCCTGAAAAATATTCCGAAACCGAAGAAAGTAGCAAATAAAGCGACAATAATACCTTGCGCCACCCGTTATGTCCAACCCATTTGTAATTATTTCAGACGTACTACTTGAGATTTATCATACTCGGGTGTTGCCGGGAGTACGGGGGTCCGTGTAAAAACAGGAGCCAGATTGGGAATATCCTGAACTGCTATTGCAACTTCATCGTAGTCCTTATGGAAAGGGTCTCTGTCATCCTATTATAAATTTTGCCGTTGCTTATTGTATGCATTTTGCCGCTGTTAATCTCTATTAAATTTTGACATTCTTACCTCAACCATAACTTCAAGACGGTGGCTGGACTGTTCCGCGTAGTTAAGCGCTTTAGTTTGGAATATCTCTCCTGTGAGTTCTTCGATTCTGAAGTGTACACTTGTCTTGCCATCCTAATTTAGAAAATAGCGACAGAATCTAGCCACGTCTCTAAAAGTTTAGTGCACATATAGAGATTTAGTTAGAGATTTTACCTCGCTCAATGTGTATTTGAGGACGTCGTTTTTGTCCTTGTCCACAGCAATAATTTTGACGACACGGGCTGCGGAAGGGGCCTTCAGTTCATCGATTGCCGGAATTCTGCTAGGGTCTCTTCCTGTTATTTCAGGTCTGAAGGCAAAAAAAAACAAATTTACTTCCTACTTTCTTGTAATGTCCTACTAGCTATAAATATTTGTTTTTCTAATGTAGGTATGTACTCGTTGTCGTTGATATCTACAATTTGCACCCAAAATGACCTCGGCTCACTGTCAGCAATTACAGTAACCTGAAATGAGGTTTCTGGTATTTCCATTTCGTCGTAATCAAAAAATTTCTTTGTCCATATTTGCCACTCCGTTGTGGCTGGATTTTTAAATAGATGCGGGTAGATATCGCCATTGGTAGTGGACAGTCTAATGTCAATACGCTCCACATCACCTGTATAAGGAATGTTAATTAGTCTGGCGGACCCCTTGCACAGCTTAACATTTAAATTAGTTTAATAAATCAACCTTTCAATTTGAGTTGCAATAAAGGAAACTCTGTAGGATCTGTAGGATCTACAACTTCCCCGACGTGTTCTTCAACGAAGAGGGTGCATCTTCCTCGGGTTGCATCCCATTCTAAATAAACTTTATCCGGCGGGAATAGGTTACCGGGCATTGTCTTGAAAGCTTCGGCTTCCCAC
>JAHZND010003228.1:0-35930 GCA_027744115.1 Acrocyrtus sp. NNG-2020 | reverse complement strand
CCCAGAAAGCGCCTCGTAATTTTAGTCGGATACGTACGTACGGAAATATTGAACAGTTAAAATAGGTTATTTAAGCTCCCACACATTGTACTATCCATCAGTGGTATCAGTTTAATCAGCAGCTTAACATCTTTGGAGAGTCAAAGCAAATTGGTATGACGCATTTGATTTTGATTGCATATGGATGCCCAATGTCCAGAGTTACTAGGGATACTCCCCCTCCCATCCTCCCCACTTTTCAAACTTTACTCGAAGACGTCACAGTATTCATTTATCATACAAATACAAGACAGTAGAAGATTTCCTAGTTGAACACTCTTTTCGACTATCCGCCTTGGTACACATTTTCGACGATCAAAGTAGATCGATAAAATTAATATTGATTCCTACGAAACTAAGGTTTAAAGGATAAAACTAGAAAGTTAGGTATAAGTCTATTCATGGGTGTTCAAGTAGGCTAATAAGTCAATCAGTGATATACCAATTTGAATTTATTGCCTTCGCTTTGCGTATAATAACTGACAGAACGGTAGTAACGCGCTTACAACTGCTGTCTACGCCACTTATTTAGTAAGGTTTAGTGATAGTTAAAGTGAAAGCAGTGATCAGAACAAAGTACTTTGTTATACAATGAAGTTATTGCTGTAAGCTTCGGAAATGGATATGGGTGTCTGGATTTCATAAGTTATAGTAAAGAGATACAATTGGTACCTATTAATTTTCGATTCGATCATTTAGATCAAACACTAGGTGAAGGTGAGGTGACCTTTAGAATAGTCAGTTATGGGAGCATTCGGTCGCTTACGTGTTACTAGTAGAGTAGATATGGAAACTCGGGAACAATTATTGTAAAGGTAGTTTCGTTTCACTTAGGATTTGTTCTAAAATTATTTCCTATCATCAATTTAGATTCCTGGTATAGTTTGAATTTGAAGTCTCATAATCATAAATTGGTATATCACTTTTGAACACCCATACACCGTAAATTCAGATACATCCAGAAACTGAAGAAAACATGGAAGAACCCACTCCTAGCAATACCCAACAACCTGTGGAAACACCCTCTGCTGCTGAGGCACAAAAAGCACCACCAAAGCCAAGTAAAAAATCGTACCTCTTCAACATCATACATTACATAATTTTAAGCACATTTTAGATTACATGCGACAGGAAATGAAATTGAATTGAAAAATTATAAGTGCAAAAAAATTGTCTAATACTACAGATATAAATTTAGGGACAGACGAGGATTGCTAATGAGCATTAAACATATAAATAATATACCAAACTGCACATGCAGTAGGAATATTATAGCATGTAAAATTATTGTAATAAAAACTTATTCAACAACCTGATGCCTAATCTAAGTTATATTTTTACAGGTAGGCTTACTGTACTACTTCAAGCGAAGGAGCCATGGGCAAAAAAGCTAATGGGATGGGACGACATTAGGAACCGGAAAATTATATTTGAAGCTGTCGCGGAGTACATAGGAACTCTCCTTTTTATATTTGTGGCCTGTGGTAGTATTGTAGCTACAAATCCAATTTTCGCGAGTACTGGACCTGATAATGGCCTACCTCATGCTGCTAAAATTTCCCAAACTCTTGTCATTGCTCTCACTTTTGGCTTTACAAGGGCTACCACTGCTCAAGTACTTGATTAAATTAAACTACACATTCACTTCAATATCAGTCAAGCGGGGCGGGAGTAGAGGGACTGGAGAAAGTAGCTAATGTTCAGCCAACACATTGCTGCTTTTGAAAGTGTTGCCACCCTTCCTCCATCCCTGCGTGGCTGATGCGTAACTTTAGTATTTGAGATATTTCGTATAAAGAAACAAGAAAAAATAAGACATGAAAAAGACAGGAAAAAAGAAAGACGTATAAAGAAAGCATTATTTTTTACAGGCTTTGGGTCACATATCGGGAGCTCATTTGAATCCAGCAGTTTCTCTTGGATTAATTGTCGCAGGACATTGCAGCATCATGAAAGCGGTCGTTTATGTGACTTCTCAATGTGCAGGATCCTTGACTGCAGCAGTCCTGCTTTTTGTAAGATATCACATATTATCAACTTAATTACATGCCTAGTTCAGTTTCAATGTACAGTAAAAATACTATTCGCACAAAGAAAACATGCATATGATTTTTTCCTAATTTGAAAAGATCGTAACTCCATACGAAACACGAGTTGCTTATGGACAGGGTCACACTTTGCCCAATGGTGAAATGGGAGTGATTGGAGTTCTAATCATTGAATTTATGATAGCTTTCTTCCTGGTTCTAACAGTATGTGGAGTAGTAGATAATTTAACGAAAGAAAATAAAGGTAGGTTAATTGCTTTCAAGATAAAGTAAAATCATTCACATATGTGCAAATCGTGTACCTTTGCCAGATCTCTGCTACTAAAAGTTACAATTTACGCTTATTTCAGGGAACTCTCCACTGGCTATTGGACTTGCTATAACTTCCTGTCATCTGTTTGCTGTAAGATGTTTTTATCGATATCAGTTCATACTTGTATGATTATATTTATATTTTTGACAAAATATAATTCTATCTAGGTTCAATTAAGTGGATCATCGATGAATCCAGCCCGTTCTTTTGGGCCTGCAGTTACACGCTTGTTTGACGCTGGGACTGTTAAATTAGAAGCAGCTAAGCCTTTTTATAGTCTTTGGTGTATGTCCATAAAATATAAAATAGTTGAATATCTTCATCTATCCTAGATATTTTACACGAGATACTTTGATACTTATTGTTTTTATACGTTGACTAATTTAATTGTACTTCAATTCACATCGACCATGGAGGCATGGAGTACCATTGTAAAAGCAAGTATGCTAATTCATGATGTATTCACACTTAACAGATTATTGGTCTGCCTGTAACGCTGGTGGAATTGCTGCCGGCTTTCTCTACCGTTTCCTCTTTGAAGAAAAGCAATTCAGAAAGCTGAGTGGCGGAAATCGCACTCCACCGCCATCCTTAGAATAAATCCGATATTAGAACAGGTTCCCATGTTCTGGAACATACTAAAGTTTGGATTACATGAATTATTTATAGTACCTAACCCATGCAATACTAAACAAATCTTTACAACTTAAACGTATATCAAGAAAGAGTACCTATCAATGTCATGTTCATATGTACTTGTTAATAAAACAATTGAGCTTATATTTATACAACATGAATATGGTCATTTTTTACTGACTAAAGGATACATTACTAATCTATTAAATTAACTCATTTTCGCAACTAGAATTAAGCACATCCTTTACTTTAGTTTAGAAAAGGCATGTGTCTTCCGTTTGGTTCCTTGAAGTGCATGCACTTTATACGTACAATGTCCCTACCTAAGATATGTTAAAACTTCTAGAGGGACAAGACATGACTTACCATTTTAGTCATTTAAAAAATGAATCAGGCCCTTTTTATAGTATTCCTTCTTGCCTGCCTGGGCTCATTTTTTAAATCCCCATACAAAATGTCTAGTAAATAAGTTATGTTCAAAATTAAAGAAAAATAGCATATTTATAGTTTATTAACACTTGGTGTGTTAGTACTAGTACATGACTTTTACCACAAACGACACGGTTCATTCCATCTTGTCTGTAGTACTACTAACGGAACAGGTTTCGGTTTGAGCAGCCTGTTGGGGTTTTCCTTTACAGGATGGAAACAGAAGGAAAATTTGGTTTTGCTGTTGACTGCTGACTAACGTTGTATTTGTGGGTTTCACCCATTTCTCATTTAAAACCATTAAACTTGCCCCTGATCTATTTCCGATTTTATCACGAACAAACGATTTGGAACAGTTCTCAGTATCACGCTAAAGCACTAACAAAATTTTGAGTGAGTGAACGAGCATTACTTTGGTCATTGTCCCGTCGTTCACGGTCACCGCACGACATGCTACAAAATATCAATAACATCCACCGGATAAATCTAGATAATCAGGAAATGCCACACTTAAAAACTATGAAAGTTGAAGTTCGTCAATGAATCAATCAAAGCCATAAGCACAATTTTAGTTTTGTTATTCGTCCACAATGATACCTATATCCCATCCCTGAAGTTAATTTCTCAAAATATTGCTGACGTAAATTGTCTGGATTGACTAGCTATAGCTCCTTACAAGTACGATAACATTATGGCAAAATTGTGTGTCTATACACTCTAGTATGCGGTTATAAATTGCCACGTGTAGCGTAAGGAACGAGTTACATAGATCGGGATACGTACGACTTTCTGGCGAAACCTTAGTTGATGACGCCTTTATGAAATGATTATAGTGCAATCAGTGCAGCAACAGCAAACTTTTGAGTATATATCAGGAATCTATCGTCTTTCGACCCCACCTTCCGTCTCACTCATTGTCAGTTCCCAGTATTCCTTGAGTCATTTTTGCAAATACAAGCTTCAAGCTATCATATTACTATGAATTAATAGACAAGTACAATCTATTCTATAATGTATCTAATATCTATTCGTTTGGGGCATCATGCAAATAAAGCAACCGCAAAAGGGTACAATTCTGTTTTGTATTCTTTTAACCGAACATCACCGGAATGGAGTGATTGTTTTTTAATCCTGGAGGAACTTCCAATGGTATACACAGATAGATGTAAGAGAATTGCGATAAGATGCTCATGACCGTGTGATCCAAAAAGGTTTTTAAAGTCGTGTTGGATTTTTACGCATTATTTTCTGCACCATTTTCGGGGAGTCCATATACCGATTTAATACTATCTTAATTTCATTATCTGACATAAAATGAACAATTTACAGCACAATATTTCCTTTCAGTCATATACCTATGCATGCCTATAATGTGAGCAAGTGACTCTTTTATACCTACCTAACCTATGTAATTTCCTTAACTTTATGTATAAACGTCTAGCCTTTCTTGCGACGTCATTCCAACTTCCGACCTATCAACATCAACAAGGGAAAATATTTTATTCAAAAAAATCTTTGCAGTGACGAAACTTACTCTGATTTGACTCTTGGTCTTGTTTAAACCATTTTCGGCTGTGTAATAAGAAGCCCATCATGCCCGTAAAACTGAAAACTAAGCTGAGAAAAAATTTCTTTCGAATTCTTCATTACATTCTTGGAAGAGAATAAGGTGGTTGAGCTTCGGTGGCATTGCCTATAGCTTGATGTTGACAGTATCACTCCGCCAAAGCTGTTTTGGCTTTTCTTTCATCTACTTCTCCATCTTACAGTGAGTGAGGTGTAAGAGTTTCGAGTTTTTTTCTCTTACCTCCCCTGGGAAATGACGCAGGCATGAAATGTTTTGTTATACTCTTAATACGCTCCCTTATAAAATAAAATTCTTAGTTTCCTTTAATGAGTTCATTTAAAAGAGATAAAAGACAGATACAGCGAGCAAAAGACACGCTTGTGTGCACATGCACATGCAAGAGCCTAAACCTACACACGAAAATATCTGTATATACCTAGTTTTAAGTGGGAAAGTGGGAATTTTATCACAATCCACAGCTAATAAATCTACGGAGTCTAACGGAAGAGAGAACGAAAGAAAAAAGAAAACACCTATGCGTACGTAATGCGTTCTTCCTACATGAAAGTAAATATATTCACTCGAAATTCATTACGTGAACAATGTAATGTAGGATGATTGTGTGGTGTGTTGCGTGGCATGGCTTGGGTAAAATAAAGTGTTCCTCCGAAATCCAGTGCTCATCACCTCAACTCAACTGACGATGAGAAAATTATTTGGTCCCAAGACAGGTGTACTTGAAGGTTTACATGTAGGCGATGCGATGTTCACTGTGCACGAAGCAATGATAGATGACGTAGGTAATTTCCTTTCACAAAAGTATGAAGAAAGCCCTTTGGCTAAATTTTTTTGTTCCTACTCCTACTCCCCTATAGGTATCCCATCAAATTGATGCGATAGCTGACGATAAAAATAAGACGTTGAGGCTGGAGTATATTTGGCTGGCAACAAATTTTGTTTATGGTCGTTCGTTCGTTGGCATCCAAGATTACATCCAATAATGGATCATCTTGATGACTGAGAGATCATTTTCATTTATGCCTGAGGAAAATTCTTAAAATGCTTTGATGGACTGGCAGCATTGAGCAGACTAGCAAAAGTGTTAAATCTAAATCGACTTATAATTGATTTTGCAGTCAGAATGTTTCCCAAGGCGGAATATTATGTAGATCAGATTAATCGCAACTTTACATCAATAACCATTGCGCTAAAATGTTAGTAAATAAACTCGCTTCGATTTTTTCCTAGTTGATTCACATTTTGTTCAGGTATAATTATAAGTTTAAGCTTCAAATGATGATAAACCAGTTCTAGGATTACAATAGCTTCTTTCCAACTTCCTGAAAGGAATATCGCAGTAAAGCATATAGAGAAAAAGTGGAGCATCGTTTCATTTACCAGTTTTAATTTTTTGGCAATAACAAGAGAAAAAACAAAAACAAATATAACCTGCTACATTCTACATCCCTTTTATGTAAGACCAACTGCTATAAATTTTCGTTTGAGCATTTCGGTCGTTTACCTTCCTTCTCCAAAACACTCACAGATTTGCCATGCAGTAGTAGTGGAGCTTTCGCTTTCAAAAAATATTAATAGCCCATCCGTTTTTAATTAAGCTCAAATAGGAAATGAAGAGCGAGTGGGGTGGAATTGAAATAGGTAATAAAAAATCAATCAGAAAATGTGATCGCGGCTCAATGGAGTGAATGTACTTATCCATAGTTCTATGTCGGTGGTATTATGTAAATAGCATTCTTCAAGTTTGATGCTTATATCTCGTGAGTGAGTGCATACTCCCTTTTTCTCTTGTTTCCTGTTTGAAGGCGCCCCGAAACTAATGCTTTATGAGTATAACCAGTAGTAGCTAATAAAGTTTGCCGTTTCATGATAGCATACAGACACAGACGAGACACCAGATCCAATTTCTTTACACCCATTTAATTCATCGAAACACGCAACCCGTTATGTAATCAGGAGAACATAAAAAGCGGACAAAGATATCGGAACAGGACAAATACATAAAACGATACATGTTTTGTTGTTATTCTACTCCTGCTCCATACTTTTTCATGAATTGAGAGGATTGAAAGAAACAGAAGCAGTGACAGTTTTAGAATGTGTAATTAATTGGAATGCCACTGTCCTCTCACACGATATAAGTGTGCAATGTAGGAAACTCTGTGAAGACATTTTTCCACATTCCACGCCCAGCTTTATACTGTTTTGTAAACAATTTTAAATGTGCTTAAGGTTGACACAAATTACTTCGTAAAACCAAATGAGTGCTACTCCTCCACTCACAACATGCTTATATACTGGGGAGTACTAAAATGTGCTGAAAAGTTACCGCTAAAACAATGACTGTCGTTTTCGTTGCATAGGATGACTCTTACGATGCGATGTACGATCGAGCTTCTTCATAAATTCTACCCTGATTAGGGATTGGCGGATAATCACTCTTCATTCCCAATTCCCATTAAGGCCTTCCTAAAAAAATTCTCAATAAAGGAGTAATGACGCAATGCGCATTTTTCATTTTTTGTATACTGTAAGGTGAGGCTCTACTATAATATTTACTGATTCACAGGATCGTCGTCGGGTCATCATATCATGATCATCGTGATTCCTCGTTAAAGAAAAAACTGGATGTGAATGTAGGTACGTCCTGAGAAGTGGTTATCTTCTGCCTCTGCTGCGTGGTGTGACTATGTGAGCCACCCAACTTTCGTGACTGGGGCCACTTTTTTCTCAGTATTAATCATCATTCTCATCGATGAAAACAACAACAAAATAAAATTCCAAATTACGCTCTTCTATGTGTTCTGGTTTTTTCACGGTTGAGTCTGTGCTCAAGAAAAACGATGATGGAATGAGGAGTGTGAGTTGACACACTTCACTTTACTTATTCTCATGAATGACGAATGACCAATATTACCAATCACCCGTACAAAATTTACTTTGACTTTCTATGGCGTTCCATAAGAAAACTTCACCGCCTCATTGCCATCATCGCCATTGGGATAATTTAGCCATGCAGAAAACACAGGGAAAAGTGAATGAGCAATATCGCGTATAAATATTAACTCGGAATGAAATGGTATTATTACTATTGCTGATGCAAACTGCTTAGTTTTCCAAGGAAAGTTTTTAGTATTCATTTGCGTGCAAATTATCCCCCAGATTTGTGTGCGATAGAAATGCGAATTAGTTCGTAATGAAATGGAAGCGGATACTTGAACAGCCACACACATATAAGTACAGTATGAGAATAGCTTGCCTGTTGCAGAGCAGAAGCAGAAAATTGAAATGTAAATATCAGTCCAGAAAAAAATATAACTTTGCAAATGTTTATTAATAGGAGCCAAGTAATACATAAAACTAGTATAAAAGCTAGAGACGATTGCATAGTGAATTGATGAATATTGCTGCCAAGCACTCACCCCTATCCCTATTGACAATGAGTGGGTATATGTCGCTCACTTGTGAAATTCAATGGTGAATTTAGATGCGCTTATACGAGCTTCGGAGCTTCTATGTTGTATAGATATGTGCGTGCTTGCAAGAGTTTTATAGATGCTTAATAGGATGAGATTGCATGGAAGGAGTGAAAACACTCTCAGCGTATGAGAAGCCCCGTGGTTGTGGTGGATGGGTAAGGAAGGCTGAACAAAAACAAGTTGAATGTTTGGAGGAGACAACAGTCAAGAACTGAATTTCAGAGCTAGAAAAGCAACAAAGCGTTTGCGATTCTGCGTGTTTTCTCGTTAAACCTTCTGTTGCATTTCGTGTACCGAAAAGTTGGCTAAAGTATCTTTCGGGAGTTGATAAATTAAGTGGTGACATTTTCATTAATTTACTTGCGAGTGTTCCCAACAAACTAAATTCAAGATGCCTAAGAAAATGGACGAAGTATTTGGCCTTAAGGAGGTTACCGAACAGAAGGTACCTTTGTTCAAGGCTTTAGTCGCAGAATTTTTAGGGCTCCTTCTCCTCGTCTTTTTCGGCTGTGGTACTGCAAATGCAGCAGCTGCCGGTTTGAAACCTCCAACAGGCTTAGAAGCTGAAAAGAAGGTAGGACTTCCGCCAGATTTCATTACCTGCGTTTCACTTGCCTTTGGTCTCACCATCGCCGGAACTGCCCAGGTACGCATTAGATTATCTATTTACTTTATAAACATCTAGTCCATAGTCAATTCATCCTAGATGAGATAAGGAAGATTTTGTCAGCACCAAAAGTATTTCCGGGGCATTATGATATACAAAAAACGATCATTCATGGAATTGTCTGCTTTAGGCAGCTGAACAATTGCTTTATCGACTCCTTTATCGATGCTGTAGCTACTTTATAGTAATGAGAAATGCATTCTTCCAATTTAATTTAATCGTCACAGCTCAATTTGACAACGCTTATCATACTTATTGACAAACAGTCAATCTTCTAGAGTCGCCATTTTATTTTCTATAGCGCTTACATAATTGTACTGTTTAAGTATATGCGCACCTAATACCTACATAAGTATGTGAGCTTGAACTGGTATAATAATTAGAAGTTAGAACCTATTCATTTCGCTGGAACGGACATGCTTAGTTAGTCATCTTAGCACTATTTAGCACATAACTACATACTCTAATCAGACATCAGACTTCTTGTCTGAACCCGATTCAAAAGGTGATTCTGATTTCCAGTCTCCTAGTCTCCAGGCAGAATCAAATGCAGCGCTAAAGATTTTCTATGCATCATTAACACACGATAGCATCGCATCGTATTTAGACAAGATTCCTTCAAGATTGAGCATCTACCATATCATTATCATTAGCATTACAGTAGGAATTCTTTGTCTTGTAGGAATACAAAGTTTTCGAATCGAATACCTACTCAGTCGCATGTTGGCAATTGACAGTTTTTCTTTTGTGGAAAAAATGCCTATATCATCATTTCCACTCTCATAAAGTGCTTATTAAGAATGTTTGATGCGTGCTTACTTACATGTCAATGAATTTGCATTTCATGCACCAAAAATGCCAAAAATTACAATACAGAGTGCAGGAATTCCCAACAAATGGGAGTTAATGGTAATCGATAGGCTCCTCGCACAACAGCAATCCATTATTTAAAGCGAACACACAGCGTGTACTTTGTATTGTACATCGCGTTTGCGTTCCATGTAGCATCAAAGTCTTCATTGTGTCGTCGTGAGATACCCTTGATACGTCTGCGTTTCATTGGATAGGCCAAGGAGTGGAGTCGCATCTCTTTCTGGCGATTTTTATCAATAACCATACACAATAAGCTATTGATAATGATATTGATTCACCCATTCAGCACTATTGCATGAAAACAGGCAAAAATTTTTTTAGCTCCCACGGTTAAAAGCTGATGTAGGTGAAAGGCTGAAAGGCAACAACAGAGTGTAGGACGTAGGAAATAAATTTATTAAACATTCCCGTGCACTTAACTAAAGACTAAAAAGTAGTTTTGATTACATATACATAATTGAGTTTTGAATGATGGCTACTGTTGGCGCAGCCGTAACAAGCGCAGCAGGCAGTCGCTATGAAGGAAAGAAGTTAATGAAATAGTGATGTATACGGCCATTAATCTAAAGTCAATTAATGAAGTTAATGGTGCATTAAACCTTGTAAATTCTAATTCTAAGCATCTCCTTATTGCCTCCACGAAATTCGATCAAGTATTTGTACCTGAATGTAAATCCGCAAACACATCTAAAACCAATTGGACAAAGCGAGTATGTCGTAAACCTTTTGGTATGAAGCAGTATCCTTCAGAAGCAAAGGCACTTCGAGCCCAAATTTTAGTTCAAGTGAATTACATTTTCGGGTTTTAATTTTTATGACAATCATCAGTCAGGTTGAATTATTAAGGAAGCGTGTAGGCATATTTCAGTATTTGAAACGCTCTTTCAACTTCAGTGACACCAAAATATTTAAGGAAAATATGGGTATACACGGCTAGCTTCTTCCACTTTTTTCAATCTTGGGCTGGTATTGCCAATAAATTTAATGACGCAATAGTTTCTAGCTTGGATGTACATACACATTAGGTATTCCCCTAAGAATCAAGTTCCGTATGTCTGTGCATTTGTGTACAGCTCGTTTCTTTTGCAACGGTAATAATTTTCCTTGTGAAAATTTATAGACTTGTAATTAATCTAATTTTAGTTTTCGAAGAATTTGCATTGAACATGAATAGAACATTAGAAAATGAGTCACAAAATTCGTTTTAGTCTTCTACTAATAGAATTAATTGTTTTAATCTCCTTCCTGAAACTCTTCTGGTAAGCTAAAAGTTTCCAATTAATTGCAGCCTGTGCGGTAGCAGCACATTAAGGATGATACTGGATTAGTCAGGCTATAACAAAATGATGATTGCAAAATAAAAATTTGTTAAGCTTGTGCTCGTCAAATTCACAAAGAATTTAGCATATTCACTCAAGCATTTCATAACATTTATTGAATGAAAAACAATTTGTAAGCGGTCTCCAAAGCGGTTGTAAAAATCCATGCGCAACCGCTTTCCTATACGGATAGGAAAATAATCTGCGGTTCGTCCCAAAGTCAAATAGGCATTAGGCCACATGTGCACAGACATTTTAGCATTTTAATAGGCAGTCAATTTTCCGTGGCACAAAGCTCAGCTGCACATTATGAGGCTGGGTCTGGTCGGATGGATAAAATTCCACAAAGGAAATATATATCAATATCGCCCACAAAGTAATTTCAATAAAAAGTACTTGGCACAATTTGTTTGCTTACTCCTTTCAATGAAATCAAGGTAAAAATGTACGGCCATATTTAACTTGACAGCTTTTTAAATAAGCTTTTACTGCTACTTTTTTTTGTGCACTCATCGCTCCACTCTGCAACATTCATTTTTTGCAATGAACATTCAATAAACAAATTTGCGTTATGAAAAGCCTTAAGTAAAAATTGAAAGTTATTTTTTTTCTGCAAGGAAGGACTCATCACCGCCGGGACATTTTTATTATGACACGCGCTTGACAGTACCTACGAAAGGAACTCAAAAAAAAGTGCTAAGCTTATGCTAGCGTGGAGGTACCATCTCCGTAACAGGACTGCGTGTGTGTATGCGTGGTATGCTGTAACGAATAGATTTTTGTTTTTCATGTTTAATGATCATTTTCACACCCCTTTACAAGAGTTCTTCAGAAGTTACATGAGTAATGTAAACATGAAAATGGCACTGCTCGTTTTTCTCTCGCTCCGTGTCGAACACACTTTTAAAAGTGAGAGAAACATTGTAAATAGCATTCAGACTTCAAGTATTTATTTAGGCACTCTGGAATCCTTGTTACATAATATTTTAAACTAATGCCATTTCCTGCTACAAGAACAAGTCAGTAATTAAATTACCACAGTTATTGCCTTAAATATGTTTAGCAGGCTGTCAACTGTCTGGTATAACTAAGCAGGAGCACTACAGTAAGACATTGAAACGACAAACATCCTCTAAATCTAAATATGATCAGCAATCAGCCAGTTTGTAATGATCATTAGGATGTTAAATTATGTACCTTGTCAAGTCGCTGACAGAATGCAATTTATATCTGTTTTGCCAGACAACTTACTTCAATTCAAAGTAGGGATCATATATCATCTCATAGCAGGCAGCTTTGCATTCATGTAAGTAAATCGAGTACTGCAATTCTGGTTGCTGCTGCACTTTTTAAAACTTTTTCTATCAATCCAACTAATAAAACTGGAATTATTCGTTTCATATAATTAGGATTATGAATGACAGAATTTGTCTTCTCATTATTAGCATTTAGGGACAGGCCCTGGTTATGGTGGGCTAGTAACTCCACCAATTTCACATTGGAAAGGGCATTTGCCTGTCGCCAAATCAAGTCAATGTAGATTGTGGCTTTAAAAAAAACCAAAACCTCAACACGAGCAGTGATCGCTTGTGACATGTCCATTTTTCCAGCGGAAAACGCAAAGACAGCTTGTCGCTTGTCTCGCCTCCTCGATAGTCTATCCTCTCTGGTTAGAAATAGATTTTTCCTCTGTAATTTCCCTTTCTCGATTGCATACATAATACGTGCGTGGGTCCACAATGGTATGATGTGTTCGGTGACATTTTATATGTCTGTTCCTCCTGCGCGTTACATCAGCTTTATCTAAATGAAACCGTCTGTGTTGTCACATATTTTTGCAAGAAACAACGGACCTGGCGCTTAAGTTGATGCTTTATGGGTAATTCCACATGTAGCAAATCGCATCTATTCTCTTCTCTTGAAGAAGATATAGATCATTCAATTAGCATTATTTGAAGATGTCATCTCCTCTCCAAGCTCACATCAGTAATGATATAACGGGCAGTGTAAGCAGGTCAACAGCATCGTTTTCATCAGGATTTCAGGGTATTTTTGTCAACCTTTCATTGTAATTCTCACTTGTTATTACCAACGGCTTCAATTGGCACTATTTGAGCTAGTTTTGGGACTTTTTAAGAGCCATTTTTATTGCATTTTGTTAAAGTACTACCGCTTTATTACTTTTATCTTCATTCGATACTACAATGCCTCACATTTTCAGATTAATAAAAAACGGACATTGCAACAGAATCCTCGTGTAATTACGCTCAAGTGCCTAGCCAAGGAGCTTACACTATTAGACGTATTATTTCCATCTCACTCATGCACTTAATTGACCAAATCCGTTGTTGCGTCCGTTTCAGTTTCGAGAGAATGAAACTATCTCGCTCTCTGAACTGTTCCGCCTCTCATGTACATAGTACATGTACAATCATGAGCGGGGAGCTGAAATTCAAGCATTTTTTGCTTTGTTGAAAAGTGACTCGTTGCATTGCAATGTCTATTTTGTAAGAAGAGTCAGATTTTTTTAGACCTGGATAAAGTTGCAAAGTGGGTTTGAGAGGAAACCACAAAAAATGGGACTGTGGCTGGCCCTATTTTAATACGGTTAATGACAGCGGTTTAAAGTCATAAACGCTTGTTAGTTGCTATTGTCGAGTTACTTAAATGCTAAGCTGGCGACTGGATAACTGAGTTTGCCGTTGTCGTATTATTGCGTTGGACAGTTTGTAGGCGAGTATAATTAAAGAATGCCAGCTTCTCTTACTCCGATAGGAAGCGTATTTAACTGCATCGTAAAAACTCCAGGATAATTCCTAAGAAACTTAACTGGACAAGCAAGCATATAATTTTGGCATCACACGATATAATGAAAGGGGGTAGGGAGTACTCACTATCAGCAAAACTCTTCGTTACATGAAACGATTCCATGATTTGTTCAATAAAAACGAACTTAACCGAACAGGAACAGCTAGCTGCTAGCTTGCACCCAACTTTGATTAGGTATGTTCGGTAGGCACACGAATACAGACCTCTCATGTCTGTTCTTCTGGAGCAGGAACTGGATTATAAGACTGCAAACGGAACTTGCTGCATGCTTGAAATAATTTTTATAATGAACGCAATAAGTGCGGTAGTAGGAGGGAATCTAATATAACATTAAACCAGTTCCATATTACAAAGAAAAAACGTACAATGTATAAAGCATGTTACTTTCGTTTGCGGCTATGCTCTAAACTGTGTAACCAGTGAACCAGTCCTTGTAACATAAAAGTGAGTGGTGATGAGTGTATCAAGTGAGTGTACAAATCATTCGAATTTCATAAAAAAAATCTTTGCTTAAAACATTTATTATGTATCCCCACTTTTCCGATGTTCTTAATTCCAGAAACGGCAAGAAGTAATGAGATAAGTAGAAATTAGATTAAAGGAAGTGGAACAGTTCAAAACCATGAACCGAGCCGTTTTGTGGTTTTCATTTTCATTTTTGCTGAAAAATATTCACGAAAAGCTTACAGTTTTTGCAGGCATGTGAGTGATTTTTTTGCAAAATTCATGAGACTTACTTCGGTAGTCTTAAACTTTCAGCTTGCGTCAGTAGCTGAGCTTGAAAGCTTTATGCATTTATTATAGTTAGCTTACAAGATTTTCTTAAAGATTAGAGGCAGAAACAGGGTAGAAGAAGTAAAAGCAACCCGATTTTCTGAAAAAAAAAGTCACTAGGTGTAACTTGCAAGCAACTATTGCGCGATAAATATCGCGTGAATTTGGGAAGCGCAATACAAGCTAAAGCTTCGTACGACGAAATCCTGATTCTCAGTAGCAGCGAAATGTAAATTCGAAATGAACTAGGAAACTAAAAGCTTCTGCAGTAGGAACATTTTATCCGTCTATCGGCCTGCAACAAAATATTTCGTTCTGGATCAGACTGCGCGAGCAAACTGATGCAGACAGCAGGAAAACTATAAATAATTCAGGATAAAAAAACTAGAACCATTACAATGCTGTGCGATTTTACTGCACGCTAATTAAGGGGAAATGCTAAAAAAATGCCATGTCGAAACTACAACTAGATTAAGAGAACTTTAAAAACCCAGTTCCTTCTGGTAGGTAGGTGGAAAACGTCCAGTTCCCGTGTACAGACTAACAGCTAAAATGTTCTATGTATCTTTTGAAAGCTATTTTTTCTCAATGGATACTGGATACAGTATAATCAATGGCGAATCAAATTGTGAGTATTTTTCCCGTGGAGCGTTCAGTACCGGTTTTAACAAAAGCAGGCTTGATATGACTTGCATTATATTTAAACTTTTGAGTATTGTGTAATTATCGGAAAAGAAGTTTACTTAATCACACATTGGTCTAGGGCAGTTTTGGCAGGTACATCATTTTGCTGTATCATAAAATGACTCGAGAAAAAAATTATTATTAACACGAACACCTTCATTCAGTGGACAGAATCAAGAAACCTTGAAAAAGTGAAGCTAGCCTGCAGGGCGTTTAAAAGTTGTAATTAAATTGCATTGCATATTCGCTTAAGGGTAGAAGCCGCCAAGAGGATATTTAATGAATTTTAGCAAAAATAGTTGCTTGATCACTTCACATATTAGTATGCAACATATCTGGATGGAAATTTGAAGGTCATGTTTGTCTTTTCTTTATACTAGGAAAATTAAAAGCATTTAGGATTTTTTAAATGAATAATTATTAAACATTTTCCTTATGATAACATGTTATTAATGAAGTTTGTGGAGGAATCTGTCATTTCTAGTACAACCCCTACAGACTTACCACAAACAAACAATTCATCTTTACTCCCCAAAAAGCAGCCTCTTTGCACTATAGCACTATAGTATTCTATTTGCCTTGTATAGCACCTATAAAGTTAATGTATCTTGTGATTGTAATAAAAAAGAAGATGGCGTTGAGCCTAGCAAATATTTTTTTAAAGTTAGGCGATAATAATGAGACGTTGAGATGGTTGGTAATAAGTAATAATGGCTTAAGTTCCCTACCTGGTCAAGGTACAGCTTTTTCGAGTACGCCGTAACCTTTTTGCCAAGCTCTCTTACAGGATAGCTGAATAAATGACGTGATTTCTTCGTATTAAAAATTATCATGAAACCTGTGCCCACTTATAAAAATGCGCTTCACGGAAAACTCTTTTTGCTTACGGCCTATAACGCTCAGCGCTACACCACGCCATTGTAGATTCTAGGTATGAGAAAAAACAAAAACAATCGTGTTTAGTGCAACAATGCAAGAATTTCCCAAAATTATAGTATTCTCTGGATTTTTCTAAATTCGTTTTATATATTTTGTATACGTTTAATAATGAGAGCTACAGTCCACAATAATTGCATGTACCTATTAGAATGGGCATAAGTTTATGTACCTAAACACGGAGCGGATGCATTTTCGTGGTAGTTGGCTAAAATCTTTCTCACGTTCTCGTTTTTCTACCTCTTCAGATTGCAGAATGGTGTTCTTGCCCTGTCTACTGATGTCTGCTCATGCAAGCGCTAATTAGATTGTAGGTAGAACATTGATGATAGCATGTACAATGTGTCCATTTAAATATTATGAGTGATTAAATATTCATGATTAAGTGCAGTTGTAATTAAGCTTTAAAGTAAGCAACTTAATATTCGTAGTAGTAGCTCATGGTCAGTTTGATGCCATTAGGAATGGGACTGATTTCACGGTCATATATACACTTCTCCATTCAGGAGGAGGAATGAATTATAGACAGGCAAAACAAATCCGAGCAAACAATGCATTTTCCTAATTGAGACAAAGGTAAATAGTAAATAGGAAAGCAATTTCATCATTGAGCTGAAGTGTTAAGTGCGTAGAGGATGATGAGTGCGTAGACAGCAAAAATGCGTACTCATTTGTATAATGCGTGAATTATTTAGAAACCGAACTTTGTTCTGAGTTTCTTTTCCCTAAGGCTTAACGACATCCTATTTTCTTTGCTATTTCCTCCAAACTAATTGCGTATCCTATTTGAACAGAACCAACACATCGTTAATCATCTATATATGGCAATAGCAAGAAAATCGTTTTACAAGGGGCAACTTCACATGTAGTTAAGAACTGGATGTTGAGTCCCTCACACGTGCATGATGACGTAGGCTTTTCCTCAATCAGGTATTGAGGGACGCTTCAAAAAGGGAATAGTAGTGAGTGGGTTAATAATTCCACCAGGTAAAACAAGAGTGACGACGGCTTCGTCTTTAAAGAGGAAATCAAGTGACTTGGTTTTGATTCATACCAAAGTCATAGCTTGTTAAGCCTGTCGACACAGCTGCTACGGCAGCTGCAATTAATTCCATCTGGGCCATTATCCATTTTCTTTTGAATTTTGGGAGCATGAATCAAAAGTATTCTCAAGTTATCCATTAACATAAGGCACTTTACCTACCTGAGGAAACTCGTTCATGACGTAGATATGCACAGTATAGCAAGTAGCATGGAGTTCTTTCAATGAAGGTACTTGATGGGAGTGTGCAGACTGCAGACACTATAAAAATTCTAGATAAATGTGACGGTATGCCCAAAAATTAAAACTGAAATAGACGCCCCTAACTCATCGCCGCCACCGTTGCTAGAAAGAAGGTAGGTACATACAGTAAATTGCTAAAATGTCAGAAAAGGTCCCAGTTCTGAGAAACGATAGGTTTTAATAATTTACGCAGATATTGAACTACTTCTGCTAGGTTCAATAGAAACGAGCAGGCCATCGTTTTCAATGAAAAGCATCTTTGTTTAATCATTTGAGTACTCTTAAGCTTACTTGCTACAGACTGCCGTGACCACACTCAAGAAAGCGCAATGTGTAAATGCAATTACTACGCTAATTTACGCCTAATTTTAAAAGCAAATCATATTTATGACTAACCAGAGTACTAAAAAATTTAAATGGGTCATTTGCAGTTTATATTCATTCACCCACGCATTATGGCACATTTACTCCTCACTCGAAACATTTTACATATCTCTCCCGGTGTTCCATAAAATGATTTTCATTACATCAACAAACTATTAAAGTTAAATTAATGGGGTCGCCAGTGGAATTCCATATGAGACCTTGAGCAATCAATGTATTAAGCCGAGCTGAACACAACGTTTTATAGCAAAAAACGGCTTTTGCAATAAAAAAAGAATTTTGTTACTTGTATCTGACTGTCGATATAAAACAGAAACTGAAAGAAACTTCCACACTCCACGTAGGTTCCAATACATTAACACACGAAAACAACAATGAAATTCTAGAATGTACTTGACACCTATCTGTTTTCCCCGCTCATAGTCACTTTTCGTCCAAAATTGTTAGTTTCGGATAAGTGGCTCCGAAACCATTTGATTAATGATGACGCATCAGTTTTTCTATTGAATGTCTTTTTCTTCTTAAGCTGAGCTCAGGACCTAGTCTCTTCTCTTTCAGTTAATTTATAGCCGATATAATAGATTTTCGGATGAAGAACATTCTCGCCATTCACCAGGCTTCATACTTTGAAAAGCCATACATATGCAAATCGTAAGGGAGTCTCCATTCAGTTCACTACAATCCATCATCTTTTCTTCTTTTAGTTCGAGAAGTTTCTTCCTCTGAAAAAATTTATTTCTACAAGAAACTAGGATCAAGGATGACGAATAAAAAAGTGCTACTCTTGATCTCCATTCTCAGGCGTAGGAATAGCTATTTTAAAATCAGCAACGATGAAACGATGATGCAGCAAAACATTGCATGCCCTATTTTGGCCAAAAGAATTTTTCTATCGACACAGCGACATCGTATTAGTTCGTGGTGCATACGGATGTAGAAAAAAAATTGCTTTGATTATTTAAAATACCACTTCATTGGCATTGGTGACACCTGAGAAACTGCTGTCACGTTTTTCACGCTGAGTTATTCTTATGCTAATCGCATGCATCAATGTAATAAAATCCTTTACTGATTGACTGGAACAGTTTCCCTGAAACGATATAGCCTTCGCGATAGCTTGCGCCAGTGTGGCATAATAACTGAAACAAAAAAGTAATTGCTCACTCAATTCAGGGCTAAATCGTAGGAAGAAAGTGTTCCACAGTCATAAAAAAAATAAACGGCGAGTTACAAAAGCAGAAGAGATTTTATCTTCGCTAATTTAAACAGTGGAAGCTTCGCAAATGTTCTTTTTTTTAGTTTTTATTGGTCAGTAGTGAAGTCTTGAGCTGCGTATGCATTTTAGTTTGGCTTCAGTTTCAGTTTCAGCGGTAGTAAATCCAATATGAGGAGCGTGGACACAGCGACTAAAACGACAAAAGAAAATCCTCATGAAAGTAAATTAGGTAATTAGTTGGGTAACAAAGATCCACTTTAGATTTATTAGTTTGCCTCTCAATGTTATGTATTTGCTAATTGCTAGAGAGTATCCGCGCGCGTTAAGTAAAAACGGCCTTAATGGCGTAGAATGTAGCGGTTGTCTATTTTTAATTTTATTTCGAGCTCCTAGAAAAAAAATGAGCACATTTACATGCAAATCACCCTTCTCCGCAATTCCGACTGATTTTAGAGAAGCTTCACTTCGCTGCAATAAACTTTTTAATGCTTTTCTCATTTCTGTTGCACAGTATATGGATTGGCATAAAAAGCAGAAGCAAGAAAATTGCCAACTGGTCGGCCATCCCTGAAATGCCTGCTAATTTCCTTTGCAAACTTGGAATTTAAATCAACTGTGAAAATTCGTACTGCGGGAGCAATATACATGCATAATTAATTTTGGTACTTGTCTAGGGAATCATTGCAATTTCCATGCACAGAAAGTGCACAATGGAAAACTGTTGGTGCTGACAAACATTACCGTTTAGGATGATGTTACTAATGTCAATGGAGATTATTTTGCCTATTTTAGAAAATTGTGGGCCTCGCTTATGTCTCTTTCTCTCTTTGTATTTCAGGCTATTGGACACATCTCCGGAGGTAATTATGGACTGACCTACTACCACCATCAGTGGTTTATGCAGATATATAGACCGGAATATAGTCATTCACTGAAAAAAATGCTTTTAATGTTGGAAAATAATGTTCTATAAATATTGATTGATGAATAATGTTAACTTATTTTAGGGCATATTAACCCTGCGGTCACGCTTGGCATTCTTGTTTCCGGGAAAATGAGTTTAATCCGTGGTGTGTTGTATATGGTCGCCCAGTTTCTTGGAGGAATTGTAGGAGCTGCTCTCTTGAAGGTAAATTGATTATGGTAAATATGGTTATTTACAAATTAAATAAAATGCAAAAATTTGCTTATGGCCATATTCTTATTCAGACAGCGAATTCAAGTACGTAATCCTAATTTAATTTTAGGAACCGAATGTTGTCAGATTACGTTTAAGTTATATTTATTTACCTGTGTCGTTATAGAATCTACTCTGTCTTATTCCCTTTAGTATAGAACTACTTGCTTTAAGTTTTGAGTAGCCTCGAATTACAAAACTCTGCAATGTGGAACGCTTTTTAACGTTTTAGCGGAACGTTTTCTAAATCGACGGGTAACTGTGAATCCTACCTTTACAATTCTACAATCCCATTACAATGAAGTCCATAGTAGCTCTGCGGTACGCGAAATCACCGATTACTGTAGTCAACCCCTTTCCAAGAAAGTTTGACGGCTGCGACTCGATCAACTCAAGAGCATTTTCCTGTAGGAAGGCCAACTGCGGTGTATTTTGTACGAAGCAGAAAGCTGGAAAAATATCTAACGCAGAAAGCATTTGTAGAAAAGCAAATTTTTCCTTTTCCTCCTGCCCCAACGAACTAGGCAGTCGTCTTTGTTCTCTGGAAGAATGTGTATGCCACAGAATCCTATCATATCCTAAGCAAATATTGAAGGAATGGAGTGTCCTTCCACGACTTACCTTCCTAGCGCCTTCGGAATCACCTTTACGGGAAAAAATTGGGAAACTTTTTCGTTCTTACTGGAGCAATAAAGATAACCTTCACCATATTCGTACTATTTCCACTTCCAATGAATGTCTGTCATCGAAAGGTTCTTTAGCTCGGTACAACTACCACGAAGAGATCGAAAAAGCACGTGGGGGAAGGATTAGATTGTCTCCAATTGAGAAGCCTCCAAAAGATGACTGGTCCTCTCCTGCTGAATGCGTCAAATTCGCTATGGAACTAGTACAGCTTCATTATAAGACTTTACTTGAGGTTCACAAGTTAGGGGCGAAACATGGGGATCCACATCTTTGTGATTTCCTCGAAAGCAATGGCATTATAGAACAAGTGGAACACCTGAAAGAATTAGCTGATTTAACTACTAAACTGTCAAGTGTTGGACAAGGACTGGGTCAACATATTTTAGATGCTGAACTGAAATAGCGAACTGTGGCGGAGGAAGTCGAAACGTAGAAGCCATAGAAGGACTCCTCCAACATGCTATTATTAGCGCAAAAGCTGACAATAATTTATTTAGCTATAACTAAACTCGAATCATAATTTCTTCAAATATGAATAAATTAAAGTGCAATTTAGTGGAAAATATTGTACATTTATATTTATGTTATTTAATGATGTACTTTTTAATTTTGTATTTTTTGAACTTCATGTCTGCTTTCCTTACTCCGGTCGTACCATACTGAATTATTATTTTATGTACCATTTTACTTGTGAATGTCTTTTAGGCTGTCGTTCCCAACAATGTTTACAACTGGCCTGATAATCATCTTGGAGCCAATGGTCTTCAGACTGGAGTCTTGCCCTACCAAGGATTAATTGTTGAGGCAATGGTTACCTTTGTCCTTGTGTTGGTTGTGTACGGATGCTGCGACAGTCGTAGGGATGATGTGAAGGTACATATGTAATGATATATGTACATATGTATAATCCACTGCTAATTGAAATTTGAGAATGACTGAATGCCGCAGTTTTAAAGTTAAAGTACAACTTTAAATTTTGCATAAGGTACTAAAAGGAATTCTTTTCATTTCAGGGATCCATTCCATTGGCCATTGGATTGACAGTAACTTTGGCTCACTTGTTATCTGTAAGTAGAAGAAAAGCAAATATTTATTTTGTATAGTACAGGCAATACACAACGGTAAAATTCTTACAACTGAATTTCATAGATTCCCTTTACTGGAGCTGGACTTAACCCCGCTAGAACATTCGGCCCTGCTCTTATCACTCAAAAATGGGATAATTTATGGGTTAGTTTAACTAATTTGATTAATTAATTTCATCCCAAGATATTTTCACTGCGCGTAGTATTGTAGCTAGATATAATCTGGAAATTTTTAAAATTTAATTTCAGGTTTATTTCGTGGGACCATGGCTGGGAGGTGAGTTTTAGCACCAGTTTTAACAATAATTGTTTATCAATTATTGATGTTCACTACTTGGTGCAATAGTTTTAAAATGATTTTTGTTGATTCCTGCTCAGGTGCCGTTGCTGGAATTCTTTACCACGTTTTGTTCAAGGCAAAAGGCGCCGCTGCCACAGAAGACTTTTAAATACTTTCATTCATCGAAGTTACCAACTCTTTCATTCTTCTCAATTCTTTTTTGAAAAACATTTTTAAAACTGTTTCTCTTTTAAAATGTTTTTGCTGCATTAGATTTCACGTGTAGATTTTAGGTAGATATTTAATACTGTAAAGTTAAAGTTAGCTTGGGACAAGTACATAATTAAAGTTCTTTGTCATAAACCATTTAGCAGTAAAGCATAATAATGTAATAAGTTAGCATTTATGTTCTCAGCTCTTGAAGCTTTCTTGTGAAATATATTTAAGGAATTAGTGCAGAGACTCTCATAAGAATCTCATAAAACTTAATGATTTACGCGGGAAAACAATCATTTTGTTGTTACTGTATAGAAATATTATAGTACTGTAAGCTTCAGTTCAAAATTTTAATTTGGTATTAGTTAACTGTATAGTTCAAATTTAAATTATACTCACAAAACACAATAACTTTTTTGGTAAATGTGTAAAGCCATAATATACTGTATGCAATCCATTTGCTTGTTGTCCTGCATGCAACTCCAAAAATATCATTTTGCATTTCTATATAAATGTATAACTTAAGTTGAGGTTAGGGTTTCATTACGACTCAGTGTCTGCTTTAATCGAAATTAATTAGTTGATAAACTTTACAAATTTTTATGTCAGAAGGTACCTATGTGTCTCTATCAATCAGTGTTAAAATTGGAATTACTCATTACTCATTATGATTACAGTACAGATATGACAAATGCTACCACAAAAAAAGTATTTAAGCTGGAGAATTATTCGAAAATAAAAATGTAATCGGAAACGATAAGGTGAACTTCTTAGCGTGGTCGTTATGCTAAATGCCCTGCTTATTGTATTTTTTTAACTCCATTGTTCTACTAATACTAATTGTGACCCTATAAAAAACCCCCACATGTAGTTGTCCGTCACTCCATTAGTGGGAATCATCAAAACAAACAGCCGAAAGTGCAAAGGCATCTAAACGATGTTGTCGGGTCTCGCTATAGTAAAGCGTTTTATGAAGAATGATGTGGGTGTAAAATTATCATAATTTTTTGGCATTTGGCCGGTTTCCTTCACTTTAATAAGGTCCGCAATTAATTTTCATTGCGTGCAAGCAAGGATCCAAACAAAAGCACTTCCCATTTTAAAAACAAAAGAGCTCGACTATAAGTATTGTAAAGCGGAAATAAGCTTGAAAAACCAAATAAAACTGACGCATATTTTATACTCTCATTTTCCAATTTGTATGCAAGAGCTCACCAGCAATTTGCAGGTTTTTATTGGTTTTATCCAGAAGGCGGCTGTAAATAAATGTCAGCATAACATAATTTCCTAATTTATATGATAGCCTCAATCTATAAACTTTATTTTAAATTTATACTACATCTTTACAAAGAGCCATAGTTGGCGAGTTAAAGCAAAAATTTATCACTTTCGTCATTGTATTAAATCCATCTGGAAACTCTTAATGTAATGAGGAGACCATAACCCGTCTCACTTTTTGTCTTCACATTCGTTCAACATGCCTCATAGCGCAGTTTAGCATTATTTATGCAGAATGAACTGAAGAAGAAGCGTCAATAAAATCCACACCAAGAACCAACCTTTGGTAAACAGAGAGCATCACTTCGTTTCATAATATTTTTGTCTTTGTGACTTTTGTAACCGAACACCATAAAAAATGAAACCACCGAATGGTAAACTTGACATTGAATTAACTTTTTTTAAGTTGTCGCTCTCCCTCTCTCTCTGAGTACCTACCAAAAATACTTTGTTTTGCTGGCAAAAGACACGGTGAATTACAATGACTTGGGGATGTGAAGAGGATGTCGAACTTCATTCGAGGAAAAATTAAGCAAGGCCGATTTACGTGTTGTTGGTTCAAGCAGTTGTAGTAGTAAATATTCGTAACAAGTCAGTAAAGATCGGAAAGGTTGATAAGGCTGACACTAGACTTGACTGCAGTTTGTACTAGGTATATTGTGTTGTACTGATAAGATATTTTCGCTTTTTTACATCTTGGCAAAAGTATGATACGAATAAATCCATGAATTAGATTTTTGGAAGGAATGCTCACTACTTGCAAAATAAACCTGCAGAATATATATGTAGCATATTGAAAACTTGAAATGTTGAAATGTCTTTTCCACTTACTTTTCTGCATTTGTGGCTTGGAATGTTTCCTGGAAAGTACAGTGAGGAACTAAATCAAATCTACGCGAACTGCACTCCTCCTGTAAAAAATATAGCTTGTTGCGTAGTTTTATGCTTGTGCGTTTGATCGATCGATAGAAGCACAACGCATGGTAAGTCACCATGAACTTCGCATTTAGACATTTCAAGGGTAGAAGGGTAAAAATCTGTTCAGAGCAAATCTCAAATTTGCTAGCTCCATAGGAAAACACTTCCTTAAGGCTTACTCCAAAAGGTGGCAATTTTTGCTAGTTTAAAATAAAAAATAGAATGATCAAGTGCTCAATAAATCAGTCAGTGCAGTGCAGACAAGCAATACAATTTAGTGCAATAATGCCGTAAAGCAATAAGCATTTTCTCTACCTATATGCGTATCATATTTACTAAAAGACGAAGACGAAAAGCAGGCGGAACAAAGCCACCTATTTGAAGAAAAAAAATGCCAGGTAAGTATAAACAAAATGCCTATTATTATTACATTATTTTCCGTGCCAATTATATATCTCCTTTTCTACTGTTATTGCCAAAATGGTGCATTCATCTTTCATACCCAATTCTGGGCCGATTATTATGCCACATCAAATCTGTAATTTTATCATCATCGAATTCTGACTAGCCCAAAAAAATTGTTCTTCTCTGGACTATATCTAGCAAAGTGCAACTTGCCTGCTTCCTTACTACGAATCTCTTTTGTTTTTGACTTATTGACTATGTATGCGTTATTGCGTTGTGAAGTGTAAGGTAGATCTATCAACTTCTCACAACTCTGATCAGAGCACACTGCCGCTCAGACATGCATTATGCAAAAGTCTTTTTTATTAGCAAGACATCTCTAATAATTCACTGAAATATGGAATAAGCAGAGTTTTTTGTACAATGCTGGAACTAGGATGGGAACTTTAAGCTAAACTCATAAATTACTAAATTATAGAAGTTTCTAAAATCACCATTTGAAACGTGCTGTTTACTTCATCAAGAAATTAGCAGTCCCTTCCCTATTTTTTTTAAAGAATTTACCGTTCTTCTCTTTATGGATCTACGTTACAGGCATTCCATTCATTTTTTTGTAAAAGGCAAAATAGGCAATATATGAAAAATATGGAATTTGCGAAACTACCTAGTAAAAAAAGGGAACTCGAACACGCCATTTCTATAATCCTTGTCATATAGTCATCATAACCAACTCAGTTCCCAGATCAAGAGTGAATTTTATATTTTTTTAGCTAACTCGTCAGAGTGGCATGCCAATACCCTGACCTTAAACAACTTTCCTGCATATTGACTAAGGATGGATGTTTTAATTTATCTCAGCCAAGACTATGGTGGAAGTGTCACCTATCATCATCATCCGTAGAAAACTCATTGTAGCTTGTGGCATTTATATGTCCGTGCAGTGTGATTATCTTCATTTTTCATCATCATTATCATCAGAGTAATTGCCCCTTCATCGAATTTTCGTAGCAAAGCAGAGACTTTTTTGGTCATTTTACCATAATAATAATGTCACCTTGTCATATCATGTTACGTCTTTACCTGGTATGCAGAAAAGCAGAAAAATTCACTTCCTTACGCTAAACATTTTTATCCGTCATTCCACACTCCTCAGTAATATTTTCTGTGCTTCATTAGATTAACATGACGCTGCTTAATCAGCACATTGCAAAAATGATTATTAACATTAAGGGTTATGATTAGCTTGCGTGATTAAGTTGCGTATAGTAAAAGGGAAGGATGAAAATGCACATTTTGTGGCGTGTGCACTTTTACCACGCACAACTTTGCTCGCTTCCGATGACTGCTCATAAATGTAAATGCAAAAATTAATCTGAATTAAAATTGCAGCGCCTTTGACTATATGGGCCTTAACTCGTGTAATCTAATTACTGTCGAATGTTAGCACTAAAAAAATGACATGACACGCAACTCTTGACTGTGGTAATCCTGTAAGTGGAAAAGGCTTAAGCGACTTATAAAATCACTTGGAAAAAGGAAAGACTGAAGACAGGCTAGTGATAGGTGAAACGATTAAATGTAATTTGTAATGGGAATTAGCAGCAAAAAGAGAGACACTTCCTATTTCCCATCTTTTCAGATAAATATTTTCCATATTGAGTAAAAATCTGATTTGAATTGGAGGATATAATGCAAGGTTTTGTCTTCTCTGTCAATTTTTTTTCTTTACGGCGAAAGATGATTCATGATCGCTGCAAATCTTCCTGACAGTTTTGAGGTCACTCTGGTATTCTCTCTTGCTGAGCGCAGTCAACAATTAGAACTAAAAGCGAGCATACTCGTCATCGTCTCACTTGACATCAACCGGCCACTCAGATGACGTTGACATTTTGAGCAAGATCCTCAATAGATTTATGTAAGGTACGCACATAACGCGATAAATAGTGTTGCGTGTTGCGTTTAGATGGAAGTTTGCATTTTTTTTTTCAAAAAAAATTCCATAAAGAAAAAAACCATTGGAAGGAAGACAACAAGTCAATTCCTAAAGATGACAGTTTCACAAAGATGAAGAGGATAGATTTTTGCCAGCACTCATAGTCACCTTTTTTATAAGTAAGGTCAACATGAAGCGGATCATTGTCTACAGTTACTCCTGCTGACTTAATACATATTGTAAAAGCTTTTTTTCTCACAATCTCTAAATTCAATTTTGGACTTGGAGTCAGAAGAAAAATGCAAAACCGCATGCGCCTCTGCCTGTCTTGCCCATTTAGTTCAATGCGCAATGAATCATTCATTTTCCGCAGCCATTCAAGCAAACACATTTACAATTTAATAAGGGCTCAAAAAAGCGTGGACAATAATAATGGGGAATGAGATAAGGCTGATAAAATGAACTTCATCTTCTTTAGAAAAACGGCGAAAGGATTTTCTGAGGAATGAGAGGAAAAACGAAAAGTATTTATGTCAGATTCCAAATGAGAGTCATGAATGGAAGTAATTGAATTTTGGTTTGGTTAGCTTTTGAGATTTTTGACATCTTATAAGAGTGGCGGTGGTGATGGTGGTGGTGTGGTGCTCGGAATGAAAAGAGTATGCTGATTATGCAGTGGTCATTACAAAATAATAGGAAGGAAGACACTCTCCTGTCTTATAAATTTTGTTACTTATGCGAAGCTCGTGTCCCTATTTTTCCTGCCTCACTGGTCATATTGTTTATCCTTGCTGATTTATTGATCTGATATTTAAAAAAATGTCAATTATATGATAAAAGGGGACTGATAGGAGGACATTGATGACTGATGACGACGTCAGTGACAATGTCGATCTTGCGTACTGTTATATGGAGCATTATGAACAGTTCAGCTGTTTAATTTGTGCTCGCCATCGACCACGAGCCCTTTCCACGACTTCCCACACGCTTAATAAGGAAGAAGATTTGGAAAGGGGAGCCAATAGAGCGATTCTTGGAAGGGGCATTGTAAAATGTAAACTGAGAGCTTGCTGAAAAATCAGTAAAAATGGTTCAGCTGATTGTTCAGTCAGCGAGTATAAAGATGATAATAAAATTGAGGTAAACTCTGAAAATTTATGCACACGCACTTTAATCTTTATAGCGGAAATGGCGCTTGGCCATTCAAAAGATGGAAGATAGGGAGAGTGGCAACCTGTAAAAATAACGCATTTGCCAATACGACAGTAGCATAATTTTTTTTTGCTACGTTGGAAGAGCCAAGCAGGCTATAAGGATTGAATGCAATGTAGTAAAAATTTCAAGGGCAATTTTATTGTAAAACTTTTAGATTTATTTCCCATTAGTGACTAAATTGGCGATGATTGCGATGTTGTCAGTTAGCAGAGATATAATCAGCGATTTTTTTATCTCAAAGCGACAACTGTTTAAAGTGTAATACATCATAAAAAAGTCCACTCGTGCTAATTTACCATTTAGACCAAATCTCATTTAGGTAGTTGTGAACGTTATTACACGAAAAAATAACTAATTAGTCAGGTGCTTCTTCCTTCCTTACAGTGGTTTATTAGAAATTATTGATAATCCATAAAAGCTCAATACAGATTTATAGCGTATTTCTGCTATTTGCGAACCTACGTAGTAGTAAAATGCTGCATTTTTACTTGTTATACATTGAAATTCCACCAGTTGATTAATGACCTGGAGCGCAATTGAATTGTTCAATGCGCTAAGAGGATTTTATTTGACATGTTGTGTTGTAAATTGATAACTGCACTTGTAGAACTGCTTGTTGAAGTAGACGTAGACATACCTAGCTAATGCAATGAAAGTTGTCCCTTTTTTCTCACTTACACGATGAAATGACAGTGAACTTGAAATGGCATAAAAGACACTGCAAAATAATGTATTACCTGACGTACGTACGTGCGTAACTTTAGTAGTACCACACTATAGTAGCTATATAGTGGCTAGTACCAGGGACGGGATAGAATATCTGGTCAATGAGGTAAAAAAATGAAAAGACAGTGACAATGAGTCCATTTGCCCTACTTAGGTTGTATTTCATTAAACAAGGGTCTACAATTTTACAACCTCGAATTTTTCTAGTGAGCTAATACAAATTTTCCTAGAAGCTGAAAACATGAATGGCATACCTATGCCCCTCAACTTGCTCTCTATATCTATACTGTGCATCTACAAAGAGGTATACTATATAGGTACCTATATCTGGAGTAATCTCTGAATGTACATGCTATTATTAGGGGGCAATACCAATATTGTACCATAATTATTACTACATGCTGAAATCATAACGAGCAAGGAGCTTTCCCGATTTTGCTAAACCACCCATCATGGCCAAAGTACCATGCTGCGTCCGTCTAATTTCCCTTGGGTACGTGCACCCGCTCGTGTCTAGGCCTGTATTGGGCGTGCGAAATAAAGAAATGAATGAAATGGGGTAAAAAGAGTGACAATCTTTTCTTGCTAGTAGCTATGTATATAACAGTAACGGGTAATCTTTTTTCACATATTTCGATAATGGAGCTTGTGCTGCCTACATACTCTTACATAAGAGAGCTTTCTTGTAAAATATTTTTCATTTTAAATTTCGTGTAAAAATAAAATAAAATAAAATAAATATTTTAATTCTGCGAGATGGAGATAAAAGAACCGGAAAAGTGGTTTAGGTGCGAGCTCTGTAAGCACTATTTAGCATCTCTACAAAAATATCGAGAACATTTTCAATTGAGACACTTAGGCCAGGACGAGAGCGTCAGGTATCTTGGAATTGTACTTATAGTTATAGACATCGTCTTGTGGTTCACTAACAATGTCCATAATCACTTCACATTTATTTTTATTTGCACCAGGAAAATCACAAGGCCAATATGCACGGCTATCATCACACCATGTGTAGTAAAAGTATTGAAGCTAGCCGTAAGAATCAATTATATATCGGATGACGATGACGACAGTGAAAGCAGTTACGGAGACGAGAATATTTTAACGAAGTCTCTTGAGACCCACACCATTAAACGAAGGTCATCATCAACTTCTACTGATTCGAGTAGAGGCTTACCAACCCCTGAAAATAAGATCCTGAAGGATCCTGAACTGGAGTGCACAGTGTGCGGAAAGCATTTTGCATACAAAACAGGTGTACGGAGACACTTTCTTGCAAAGCATACGGACGGATAAGAAACCATTTAAATGTCGTGAATGTGGATTGCGTTTCCCTAGAGCGGATCAGCTCAAATCACACTTAAGAAACCACTCTGACAAAATGTATTTTAGTTGCGAACATTGCGAAGAAAAGTTTCGATTTAAGTCTAGCTACAATAACCATATATATTTGCGGCATGGATCTCTGGAGGACAGAAATTATCGTCGTAAGTGTGACCTTTGTGACTTCAAATGTGCTTCATCACATTGGTTAAATATTCATCGGCAAAACATCCATCAAATACAAAGAAAAAAGTTTAAATGTGATCTATGTGGAAAGCAGCTTGCCAGCACTTCTGCGTACAAAAATCATATTGCTATGCACATGGGCGAGAAGCCTTTTAAATGTGATCAATGCAAAAAGTCCTTCTCACAAAGCTCAAATTTACAAACGCATAGAAAGACCCACGATATAAATCGAGAATACCAATACAGCTGCGACAAATGTGAGAGAAAGTTCCAGAACAAAAGTACTCGTAACTATCATTATAAAACTCATAAAAATGTAAAAGATTTTAGTTGTCCCATTTGTGAGAGACGATTTTTAACTTCGAGTGGTCTTCAAGCCCACGCTCTCTCACACACAATTGAAACGGCCCATAAATGTACTCTTTGCGATAAAGCGTTTAAATACCCCGGCTCCTTAAAACACCACATTATGCTGCACTTAGGTGAGAAGCCGTATATCTGCAATATCTGCGGCGCGGGATATACTCAAAAGATAAACTTGAAAAGCCACCAAACATCAATGGGATGCAGAGATACTAGGAAATGTAATATATAAGATTATTGCTAATTATTTAATGAACCTTTACATGATATAATGCATTCAAAAATAGCCACTGCTGTGGTATATGTATAGTTTACAGGTAGAGATTGTAAAAATAAAATTTTAATAAATAATTTGATTCGATTTTCCTCAATAAAACAATTTAGAACAATCCGGAAGCTTCACTTTTGTACATTATTATCTTTACTTACCGACTCAATGTCACAATTTCCGAACAATACTTTTAATCGCATAATCATAATTTTAATTATCAAATGTTGTGAATTTCCATAAGTTCACACAGAGTCACCTCACGTAAAAATGATCCAGCACGAAAATTGGCCTTTTCCATTTCTGCTGATCAATCTGCTATTGCTTTACCCCGTACGGGGCAGCAGCTATAAAAAACTCAGCTACACTCAACATTACATGTCCACGGCTCATGTTTAACAGTTTCATTAATTATCTCCAACAACTGACCAGGGACTAGGTTGGCCCACAACAGCTTCAACTTAGTTGGCAAGCAGTTTTATGCAAACGTGATAAAGTAATTAATTTCCATTACTCATTCGTTTTGCTCTCAGAGTAACACTATCCTCAGATTTTTGTTAGTTTGTATCAACACAGTCAAACTCAACCAATTTCACTAATGGAAGTAAAGGCAAATGGCTCAAAACTATAAAAACAGTACCCTTGATACTCGTGTTTTTTTTGCATTTGCCTCTCAAGATTAATTAATTGTCCGCACTAAGCATCCACTCATCGATTCGATGTAACTGTTGGAGGGAAGACTAAATAAGACAAGAGGAGAGGAAAGTGATTAGCAATAATATTTTTCCCTCCTGCTTTTTTAATGGCGAGACACGCATCTCAAGGGAATAGCGTTGGAAAAAAATTAATTAATTATGCATCCAATCCAGAGCTCATTATCACACTAAATCTTGTCTTGAGGTAAACTTAATCATTGTGAAGGTTACTCTTGATAGTGTTTACACTTGCTAAGAAATTTGTCATCAGCGAGAAGTCATAAATTGCTTGCTGTGATGAGAGGGTGAGTAAGCTGACAAGGGAGAAATTTTCACACACGTGCGGAGGGTGCCTCAGGCCCGAAAGTGTCATCTTTTGTGCATATGACAGCAGTGCATAGTGGCATTTTAATTTGGGAAAGCCAAGTACAAAGTCCATAATGTACCTTATGCTCAGCCAGCACAAACCGTTTAAGAAAATGAAGCAACGAAACTTGATAAAGAATTATATAACGACAATTTGTCAAGGATCGTTGTTAATTACTTTCAGCGAAGTGATTTATCTACTCAAGGAACTTTTCTTCTACCACCACCACCGGTAGCACTGGTTATCCTATTAAACTGCTTTTTTATTGGCAAAGAATTTTTATAGTGGATGTGGATGAAAAAAGGTTGCTGAAAAATGCCGGTGAATTCATTATTAACTAGGTACAATAAATACTGGCTGAAGGCAAGATGTAAAACTGCTTTGCTAGTTTAATTTATCAAATAAAAAAGCTGTGCGTTTGCAAGAAAAATATCAGATTGCTTTTTATGCTTTTTGCAAATTCATTTTATTGGTCCAATTTTTTGTACTTTAACTTTTGGACATGGCATTTACATTAGAATAGGTAACGGAATGCCATCTGTCTATTTCTACATAGTCTTTAGAAAATTTGTAAGAGCTAATGCAGTACCTGAGGAAGTGCTGGCCATGAAATCGTTGAAGCCTTCATTTTTCACAAAGCGATTTCTCCGAAGTGTTTCCTATCCTCGTATCGCCTTTGAATTTTAAATTTCGCTTTTGCGGCAGGTAGAAAAGTGCAGCTAATTACGGCGAGATGACAAGTTGTTCAAAAAAGCTTCAAAATGAAAATGTAAGTGCCGAGCGACTGAGCTAGGCACACAGGTACACTAGGGAATCGTGCAAGTTCAAGGTTCCTACTAAGTACCTGCACTGGCACCTAATCTAATAAAAGTAAGCTAGTAAGCACCCTCTGGCACTTTGCATCATTCATCAATCTCCAACAATCATTTTTCATGACGATATAGGCTTTAGTCTTACCTCGAAAAAGTATGAAGTGTGTTGGTGGTCGACATAAGCATTAAAGCCATTTTCTTCTTTCCCTTCGTTTTGGTATGAAATGATTTTTTTAAAAAGTAAAGCCTCACCTGACTCAGTTTCTTCTTTCATCTGTCAAATCTTGAATTCTCTCTAATCAACAGTCATCTGTATGCACTTTGCATCTGTATTACGAGATATCAAAAAATTAAGACACAAATCAAATCATGTCAGGCAGAGAGCCATGCACACTTGCATTCGTGCATACTTGATTTCGCTCTGGCGATCAGTTTCCTTTTCCTAGTTCAGGTTGAAAAAATTCAGAAGCATCTCTCCTCTAGCTCTCAGCTCAATAAAGCACAGTTACTGTTTCGATGTGGATTGGCAATCGGCATTTTTGCATTTTGCATTCTCATTTTCGCAAATTTCTTTGAAATTCCCTCAAGTCATGCGAAAATGTGTGGGACGTGTTTTACAAATCAATGATCTCGACAGTGCATGAGACCGTAACTACACACAGGTAAAAAAAATTACATGCATATTCATCTATTTCATCAGCTCTTTTTGTACAATTTCGCTTTTTAAGTCAACTGCACTCCCTTCTGATTACATCTCGAAATTTTTACAGCGCCTCCCTACATCATGCCAATGCACAAAGCAAGATGCATCTCAAAAGCATCAAGGAAGTCGGTTTGTGTTGTGCGTATGTATGTACCAAATTACTAAATTACGTGTTAATAGAAAAGAGAAGCGAAGTGCATTACTTTCCGATGGGTGAATGACTGATACTGATCCCACAAGCTTAATACGGCATGAAATTAACATATTTGCCGCTCAACGGTTTTCTCGTGAAATGGGACTATAGAGTTGGGTATGGTAGCCTACTCCATTTTTCTACATTTTCAGTTTTCTTATATTCTGCGGCTTCTCCTATGGGGTTTTAGGGAAGATGAATACACAGCAATTTTACTGTGTCTAGTTTTAAGGGATAATCAAGTAATAACATCGTTGACGACTTTGTTAGCAAAAGACATGTAGAAATGAAAGAGAAGTTGATAATCATCATCAAAGCTTCAGATGTGACGTGTGGATGTACCTAAATAAGGCTGTCGTGTGTGGGGTTTTTCAACAGGTAGCAAAAGTAAAGGAATTCATCACTGTTTATCAATGAAAAGTTGGGCATGTCATAAAGCTGATGATTTCCTCGTATTCGAGAAAATGATAAGCTTTTCCCATCGCTTACTACACCGCTTTTTGGTGCTAGAATAACAAGAGAGTTTTATTATGACGATGACGAAAAAGGCTAACATGAAAAGAGGATAGAGATAAGGAGTGAAGAAGTTGGTTGAATGATCAGATTTTTTCATTCCTTTACTTTTTACAGCACTGCAGTACGCTGACTTGGTGTAATGAGAAGGAAACTGTAAAATATTTGAAATCTGCCATTACAACTAGTCTGACGAAGTACGAAATTCTACGTCCCTATTACAGTTGTAATTCTGAGTGAGGACAGATAGAAGTGAAACGTAGTACTGAGGAGAGGAATACACGATAATTAATAACATCGTGCGCTACTGTGTTTATTTAATTGGATTGCCAACTCAGTTGTGCAAAAGATACCCTTTTTTTGAAAAATAATATTTTCATTTTTATGCTTTCTGCACTGTCACCTGAGCTCATTGGGTTGTAAGCTAAAGAGTGTGGAAAGTTTTGAAAAGTGCCATTACTTTTTTCCAATCAGTAATCATCGTGAAGATTTGAAAGTGACAAGGTCTCATAATCAATTTTTTGGGCAGAGATACAAAGTGACGAGAAAAAGTCGATAGCTGTCAAATTGCTAACAGGCACTTGAATTGGCAGCTTACTTAAGATAAGAATCCTTTTCAGTCAAAAAAAAATTATACCGATAGTCCATACCACACAACTTCAACTTTTCATCATGGTCCATGCCTTGGCGTCAATTCAAGGTTAGTAATATCCTAAACCAATTGTTTGCGAAATGAAGAAATGCTCACTGTGACTTAGCGAGCAAAGTTTATCTGATGCCTATAATGCAGTATATGTTACAGAAAGCACGTTTCTTGCCTTTGCTGATGGCCCAAAATTTTGCAAAGTCAGCTCCAATTCAGTATTGAATTCTAATTAACTTCGATTTTACATCAAAATCAATCTCCATGTCTCAAATATTTGTCATAGATTAATCGGATCAGTTTAAGCCGAATTCATGTTCACTGTTCGGCTGCATTAAGTCCACAATCTAATTTTCTAATTCGTTTTCACGTTTGACTAAAATTGATCGGATCTTTTTGAGCGTGTTCCAGAACTGCTTTCCATAAAAATGTAAATTATCATTCT
>JAHZND010003227.1:0-31659 GCA_027744115.1 Acrocyrtus sp. NNG-2020 | reverse complement strand
ATTATATAGTTCATTGACAGATGCAATAAGTTATACAAAAATGAGGATTGGGGATTATTAGAAATACAAAAAAACGTAATAGGCTATACCAGAAAAAAGAAGTTTTAATTGTGTAGGAGGAATGATAGGGAAAGTGATTTAATTTTTTTATATTATTTATTTTATCAGTTAATTTAAGTCTCAGCTTTTTTTTTACTGTACTTGAGCACTACTTGTCAGTTCCGTTCCTGATTTTCAGCGATAGTAATAAGATTATACCACCCACGTACTCGTACCGTCATCTGCTTACTCAACTGAGAACAAGCACAACTCAATGAGAATAATTAGAGAAGTTTTTTCTCCGAATTGGTTGTTCAAGTTTCTCTACAAATAAAAAAAATTAATGCAAAGTGGGGGAAATTGCTGCAAGCATCATATCATATATTATACGAGCTAGCTTTATTAAACCCGTAAAAAGGCGAGTGCTGGTTTATGGCATGCACAAACTGCTAAGCAGGCTTAGGAAAGCTTCAAACTAATTAAAAATGCCTTCCCTGCACGGTATTTTTACTTGCACTATTTTATAAAGTACACCATATTATTACAAATTTGCGTCATATCCGCCATTTAATCAAAAATATTAAGGGACCTTTGCATCACCGTCACTAGCAGCATAAAATTCTCTCAAAGAAGTTTTGTTTTTAGTGCAGGTGTTACCGCAGAAGGCACTAAAGGTAAAGCCTTGATGATATAAATCCTCTGCTGGAAAATGTGTCGCAACAATTCCAAATTTCACATGAGCGAATATACTTTTTTAAAAAACGCATTTGCAATTTTTTTAAAAAAGCTTTTTAATGGTACGAACACAAGTATAAATAAAGTTAATGTAGCAGTGTGCATCATGAATTTTAATAAGAGTGCACATTTTGAAAGGCAATGCTGAGTGAACCCGAATAATAATTTATCCTCAACTCTCTATTATATACCTAATAATAAGCTTGTTTTTGACAGCTCCAAACAACAAACCCGGAATAATATTTAAAATTTACTAGGAGATCGATCAATCCACACGAGCGCTTTCTCTTTCTGCCACACCACGAAAACTACAGAGTCCCAAAAATGCACAGAGGAGAAAGCTGAAGAAGTGAAACTTTTTTTTATCAGATTATTTTTTGACATCATGTTCCAGTAGAGAAAACTTTCTACGCTTGTTTCATATTATTATTATTAGGGGTGATTTGCATATGTCTTGAAACATAATAAATATATGTAGGTTATTTTTATCGTAAATAGTGTAGGGTTACTTTATATGATTAGTACAAATTCGGTATATAGTTCAATGAAACGTGAGAAATACATTTTACTTATTCCGTTTTGGAGAGAACACGCTCTGCATACACATTTTATTCCTGCTTGGGGACTCGATTGAATGCTCAGATACGGCTAGGCCTTTTTTCTTTTTTTTATAGAGCGTTAGATTAGCGTATGGAACTAGAGACTACAGGCGCTGTAGCAAAAAACAGCAGCAACAGCAAAAATGCCAAATAGTTTTCTACACATTTTTGCCGGTGATTTTGTGCTAGTCACAAATTTCATCGTTGTCGTATTCCCCTCATTATTATGTAAAAGGCATAAAAACAATAATATCGTGGGGGAAACACTCAAGCATAAAATTATTTGTTGGGAGAGCGGGAGCTAACGAGAGAGAGAGAGAGATTGCATGGGCGCATTATATTTATGCGATATAGAAAAAAAAAGCATAAAACAAAAAAAACCTGTTTCCTCAATGGAAACCCTGCCATGCTTAAGTAATGTTGAATCCGTGAATAACATTTAACATTTAGGTAGCTATGTGCAGGTATAAAAATGTATAATATTGTTGGAAAGAGTGAACTAGCTAGAGCTTTTCCCGTAATTTTAGGTGAAATATTTTCCCACTTTGCCTAAAATACACAGAGCTTTTGTGCATGTATGAGTACGATAACAAAAATTCCATCAAAACCTTTGCACTTTCCTTACAACAAAAAAGGGTAAAGTAGTCGGAGAAAGGAAAAGAGGGAGAAAGAAAAACAGGTAAAAACGTATTCCGTGAAAGCAACAGTTCGGTGGCTGGTTTTTCCCTTCCTTTCCTCCTCTCCTCTTTTCCCTCTACTTATGTTAGATTTGATGTGTAATAATAATAATAAGCGAATGTATAATGCATGCAGACAGGGCTCTTTATGGGATAAGTGCCTAAAGTAAAAATTTATCCTCTTCTTCGATGAAGGCGGTGGAAGGCTTTCTCCCTTTTTTCTCTCTCGTGGCATGTACACTAAAGTGAGTAAGTTATGTGTTTTCCAAACACTATTTTTTCCTCTCCACTTGGATAAAAAAAAGTTTTTACTGGTGCTTGTAACCACGCTTCTATTTTTTATTGTATGAGCGCAATGGAACTGTTTTTGCCGTCCGACATGTATTCTTATTTTTTTTTAGTTTTTTGTAGGAAGTCAACGGAGACTCGGGTAGTTTCTCTCTGTTTTTAGAAGTTGTTGCTACAATCGAGTGCTCTATAGAGTCTGCAAAGGTAGCACACAATATTTAATCATGCAGAGTTCACGTAGTCTTATTTTATTCAGAACAAGTGCAGGAAATCCTTCCAAACGTGAGGACTCCAATACCGGGAATAATGCCGGCCGGTTTTCCTGTCAGATATCGATTTTACCCTGTACTGCGCCCGCTCCTTCTGTAAAGGAGCGAAACTCCAGCACTGTGTCTTTCTTTCTACTTTTCTCTAACAGTTTCTCCCGTATCCAGTCTTCCATGCTGAAAAAAAATATCCTGTGAAACTTGCAACTTACTCTGAAGGAGAAAAGAGCGGAGGAGTAAAGGAAAGCTATAGAGCTGCTTGCACGCACGTCAAGAAAAATAAAACGCTGCTAAGCTCCCACTCCCGGACTGCTTCTCTCTTATTGGAAAATATAAAATATGGTGGTGTGCTGGTGTATATGAGCTTGATTCATGCGAGGCTGCTGTTTGGCAAACGGGAAACTGGAGGTTATCCTGCCGTTAGATACTTTTATAGCTCTCGTTCCCNAACGGGAAACTGGAGGTTATCCTGCCGTTAGATACTTTTATAGCTCTCGTTCCCGACAAAAGAGTTTTAATGGAAAATAATATTTTAAATGTGAAGGTATCTAGGAAGACAGGACTATGCATGCTATAACTAATTCTTTTTTGCTGGGCTAGAAGTTTGTCTTAAAAAAGTAGGTGAGCACCGACGGTAAAAGTTTTTAAGGCTCTCTTCCTCCCAGCTCGACAGAACATTTCAGTAAAAAAAAATTTATTCGGAATGGGGATATCGAATTAAATAATGAAAATGGAATAATGCGAGCCTTTATTATTTGGAGGGAGTAAAAAACGTGAACATTTCTTCCCGGGACTAATCAACCTTCTCATAACTTTTTACGTGAATATTATTCCTTTCATTTTGGCAATCCGTCTCTCGCGTATTTATTCATGCATGTCTTCTAAATTAGGCTTTTCAGCAGAAACAACCGCCATCATGAAACAGGCACGAACGGACGCAGCTATTCGTGCTTCCATCCTAAAAATGAAAAGAAAAAAAAGAAAGAAATTTTGTTTCTTGTACAGCTCACATTTATATGCCTACTTACACTTATGCAAATTTAATTGGGAAGAAAGGTTCATGCAAAATAGATACTAGGTCTGATTAATCATCTGCTACACTGCAGAAATACACCTGAGCTTTTACTTAGTACACACGCAGCAAAAATTCTCTCCCAAGAGGAAGCATAATAATAGTACGGCACGTATTCCTTCACTTAACTCGGCGCTTTCTGGTTGTGCCTCTATCTCCCTTGTTTGCGCTAGTTTAACATTTTGTATCATGATGAAAGTTCATGTCTTTCATGATTTATTACTAATATTGTAGCGAGACGATGTATAACCAGCTCCGTTTCGCTATAAACCATTTCGAGTGATTTCAATCTCTCTCTTCAGAAACTTGAATTTGATGAATGATAGTCACCGAGAGAAACCCGTGAACAATATGAATAATTCTAGTTTCAATGGTTCCTATTTTCCAAATCCGGTTTAATCCGTCGGTTCTTGTTCCCTCTTGCTCACTCCATGGAAAATATATTAGAAGTGACCGCTGACCTCCCTCGTTCTTTTACGCAAGGGCAGATCTACAAACTTCCCAGAGAAAAAAAAATTATATAGCCTCTCTTCCAAAATCGTCGTCGTAATGTCATGCATCATGCATAATACGCAGAAAACGCATTTAGGAGCTCACCATTTTCACTGGCATGTGTATGTGGTGTGGAGCGATAATGATGGTGATTCTGAGTGAACTTTTACATTCCCTTTTTCTCTCGCTCTTTTCTCCTCTTCATTAATTTACATTTTATTTACCTGCCTGAAAATCCCAATGAGGTTTGGTTATCCACACCCTTCACTCCTTCCTCATTGCTAAATAACCCTTCTTATTCAGTTTACCAAGTTCCATTGTTTTTTTTCACCTCACTCACACACCACTTCCCATCCATTATACATTTTTTTCTTATTTCTTGCCCGATGTATTATGAAACATCACACGTAATACCTTATCCAGCTCAAACTCTCGCTAATTCATTCGCTTCTCATTCTATTTTCAGCTAGGCACTTCTCCTTCCCTATCTCTATTAATTGTAGAGACACCACACCATACCACACTATGCGTGTACGGCTCATTATTATGTAACCCGCTAGTTTCATTTTCATTTTCATTCCAACTCTAACGTTCCAGTTAATATATCTCTGTGTTCTTCGCACATTTATCAATAGCGCGTTTTGGTTGAGGAACCGGCCGAGAATTTATTTGCAGGCCGGCTCTTTTCTATTCCACGCTCACTGCGACTGCGGCTGTATATCAAATCCATATCTGGAAAACTTCCTGATCATTCATTTGCATTTGACGGGCGCAAGGAATCCGAGCAAAGCTATATATAGGTATATATATTTCTCCTTTTCATCCACTAGAAAGAATTCGGAATTAGTGTTGCTGAAGAGGAAGCCCACACCCGTCCATCATAAAAGAGAAGTATAAATAGGTAGTTGGCCGCACTGGCGTAGTATCAGTGAAAGAAAAGGAAAAAGTCTGGGAGCATAGTTGGAAGACTTCTTACGTAAAGAGGGTAATATGTTGTAATTATAATAAGAAATGTACATGTTCCCATTCTCGCTCACAGTATGACATTTTATTCCCTACCCGAGTTGTTTTCTCTTCTTTGCCTGAGTGAGCATGACTATATGGCTGTGATGTGGTGGCAGTGGGGTTGTCTCCGTATCATCATCCCATTCCCATCTGATATGAGACACCACTACCACCGCATGAACATGAAACTTATTACGCTGTAACCATGAAATTGCCACCATTAGTAAGAGATACGTTTTTGTACGCGCCTCCCCAGTTTCACTCGGTTTTGCGAAGTTGTACAAGTTATTTGATGAAGTTGCCCAAGAGCTCCTTTTCCTTTGAAAAAGAAAATAATTCCAACCAGAAAAGAAAAATGAATTAGTACAGGTTTTTCTTTTTCCCTCTTTCCTCATCAAATCATCGTCGCTGGTCTTATGTCCTTATGACGGGGAATATTACTGTGTGGAGGATCAGTTACAATCTTTTCCTTTTTGTCACACAAGACGGGAAAATATATACCTATGTATAAATTTACCCGACGAGAAAAAAAAGCGACGCAAGTGCGTGGTGTTAGTGATGGAAGAAAGTTCGTGCCGACTGACGGGAGGAGAGGAGTTTGCAGTGGTAAAATAATATTAGTCTGAGAATCAGAGCTACACAAAAAAGAAATGGAGAGAGAGGACCTGCTGTGCCTGCACAACAAGAAAAGAGAGAACATGCTGATTTGTAAGGCTATTTAGACCTGGTTCTACAAGAAAAAATACCTAGTTTTTTTCTCGTCGAGGTCTCTGGTGATATCTTTATGAATACGATCCCCATTATATGCTCTTAGTCTATCAATATCTTCGGGTGGAACGAGGAAAATAAGGGAAAAAATAATAATTGAGAAGCACGTGTATATTATCCTGAGATGAAAGGAGGAAAAAGGAATGAAAGAACGAAAAGTAGATTTTTTTTGTTCGGCTGATGATGAAATGGCAGTAATGTATGGCGACGGTGACGACAATGTAGAGTTGCCTCGTTGCCTGTCTACTAAATGAAAAAAGAAAAATCTTTGAAGGAAACACGAACTGGAGTAGCTATGTATACGCTAACAATGCTTGTAGTTTTGACTGTGTGATTTGTAAAAGAAAACTAATTCACACTAAATTCAATAACTTTTTCTCATTGTTGATGTGAAGCTCTCCACCTTCCTTCGAAGAATCTCATATTGTAAGTTGTACCTGTCGCTGGCTGAGTCAGACTCGGAAAATTCACGAAACCTTAAATGGTTTTCTGGCGATGCTGTTGCGTTGCGGTTGTAAACCTTTGCGCGTGTTCCTCAAACAGAATGAATAGCATTGTGTCGTGAAATGTAGTTAACTTTTGGATTTTACTTGACACGAGAAAGGTTTGTTCCAATGAAATACACCTAAATTGAAATATCATGATTGAAAATAATATATTCCATGAATATCAATTATGAAAACTCGACGGTGTTTTTTTCAATTTGAACTTTTCCCTTCTATTGTATTGTAAGGCCATATAATTTTCTCAGCAGCTGTAAGTATACTAGGCGTTTGCTTACTGATGAAGTTTCACATAGCTCATAAGCTCATCATGGGATAAAGGATAAGATTTTGCCTAGAGCCAAAGTGGTTTCTCGAATAATCCCACCAAAATGAATGCTGGTGACACTATAGACAGAAGCCCACAATGGAGAGTTCCCGGATCAAAGAACTTGTTATCCAGCTTATTAAACCAATTATTCGAATACTACCAACTGTGGAGAAATCTCGCAAAAACATTGGCCTCCCTACACCAGTTCACTTTCTCTCTATTTTAATTTAATGAGGTGTTTGCAATCAGAGATGATTACGTCAAAAAAGGAACGAAAACACTACGGTGAAGTCTCAATAGGGAAAGAGAGGAAGATGCGGAAGTGCTGTCCTGGAATTAAGTTTTTAGTTGCTTGACGTATCTTGGAATAAGATAATAATCTATACATACATTTCTCTCCCAGTCCAGGCAGACTGTGCAAGTGAAGGCTCCTCAGAGAAGTATTACAGGAAGAATAGCAACATGTTTTGGAACACATTCCCAAAAAGCAAACTTTTAACTGCACGATGATGATGACTACTAATGATTTTCTGAGAACGTGAGATTAAAACAAAAAGGGGAAAGTAGGAGTCCTGAGAACTCATTAGAGAGATAGCGCGCAGAGCCTTGCCTCTTTTCCAACGTAATAAAAAGGCACGGCTAGCTCGGCTACACGTAGGCTCTTCAGTACTGGTACAAAGGCGTACACTCGAGTTTTTTTTGTACTTTGCGTAGGTTCACTTGTGTGCTGTGCTTCTTTACTACCTCAGTGCTTTCTTTTGTTTTTTTGGAAATATCATCATCGTCGTCGCTATTTCCACGAATATCATCTACTTCCCTAATTAGAAAGGCTTTACGAGGATGAATGACTGTTTAAATGGCAAATGTCAGGGATTAATTAGAATAAATTGGATTAGAATTAGGAGGAAAGGAACTGGAAAACTTTTCTGGACAATGACGGCAAACTCTCCAGTGGAGAGAGAGAAGGGTTTGTTTAAGGCTGTTTTGAGTACCTGCTCGGCAAGCGAAAAGTAAAAAGGTACGAAACTGTGCTCACAGTTGCCAGCAGTTCCCGTTCATTTCCTAAGTGTGTTTTATGGATTTAACTCCTGCGCACACAACTGCACCTAAAAGTCATCTTTTAAACATAATTTGAATTAATAGTCTGGGCAGCAATAAGGCTTTGTTATGTTTGTGGAAAGCAACTCCTAATTACTTTTAATGCAGCTGGAACCTAAAAGTCTATCCTACTACTTGCGGACAGCCACAGAGTAATGAGAAGCCAGAATCTGTGATCTCTTCGATGGAAGGGAAATACAAAGACTAATTACTTATGTTGATTAACGTGGACAGGATTTGGGCTAACGGGAGATGGATATGGCTCTTTCTATAGCAGTCACCATCATCATGAAAATCAAAATTGATTCGTGCAATTTGACAATGAGGAAGGAAAGTGTAATGCCGTTGAAAGTCTGGCGTCATCTTGGTATAAGGGAAAAACGTCGTCCTATCAAATTACTTCCTTCCATCAATATAAGAGTACAAAAATGAGTAGGTGTAGAAGCATCCGCATCCACATTGACTTAATAGTTATTAGCACTCATCATCAAGGAGCATAAGACGAAGCAGGTCAGCAATGCCTTTTACTCGAAACAGAAAACCGGGCTCGGTAGAGAGCTGTGTACTAAATGGGATGGCAGCCATTATCATTTTCCCGTCTGGAAAAAATCTATGCCAATATGTCCCAATTGGGCTGTGTTGTTGAAGGATAAAATAAAAATTAGCATTTACCTTTCACCACTCCAGTCTGGGAAAATGTTTTACGATTTCTTTCACCTTAAACAAGGATAACGACAACGACGAGCTGCGCCTATAGCTTAATGTATAGCTTTCCTTTCTCATGTTTACCCATTCAATCACGTCATGAACGAAACTTGATACCTGGCCTGAAAGCCTGCAGTTTGTCTGCCGAGTAAGGCGAGCTTCCTCCGGATATTCTTATGCTCCATTATTGTAAACATGCACGTATTCCTTTCACCGATCAATAATGAGGAGAGAAAGAGGGGGTAATGAAACGTGGAGTGAAATGAGCAAGTCTATAGGAAATCAACCTAATTTGTAATTTAATCTCCGTGATGGGATTTGATTTGGCTTTATGTACGTTTTGTTGCACCGAAAACTAGCATATCCATTTCCTCAGCGTTTACAGGGCACAATAGATTGTTTTTTTTGCATACACAGTTCTCTTCCAATAGGTGGGAAATCGGGAAATAAGCCTCATAAATGGATTAATAGCAAACATACTGGAGCAGCAAAGCTTATAGTTATTTTTAGAAAAACAAAATAACTGTAATTTTAGTCGCAAAATGAAGGAGCGGGAGTTGCAAAAATTGCAATTGAAAAAATAAGCAAATACAAAAAGTATATTTTTATTGATTGATGGACTTTTTGTACATTGAAACGTTATTGAGCTTTGTTTTCTGCATGCACCAATTTTGTAGTTTGTGTGCCTTCGCGTAAGGCACGCATGATTTCAGGCATAAATCTTCCAAAAACATTCACATTTAAAATGGAGGAGCACTGCACAACAACAAAATTTTGTATTTGTGAATCATGAAAAGGCAAACAAAAGGAAACACAGAAGGCAAGCCAAAGCTCAAAAAAATAATAGGTTGGATGGAGAGCTTCATCCATGATTAAGTCGAATATAGGTACATCCGATTTCGTAATTATTGGCGAGCCTCCTTTTCCTCTTTTAGCTCTCTCCTCCTGTTCATATTGCCAATATTTTCACAATTAGAATTGCAAAGTGGGCATAAAGGTTCCTCGTCCGTGCTAGATTGTAATATTGAAGAGGTTGCAGGATAGCCAAAAGAAGGTGAATGCGCTGCTTGAGACTTTTCAAGTTGAGAGTCGTGTTTGTGCATGTTGGAAAAAAATTGTAATTCAGCAGAGTGCGAGGCGAAGACGAGGACACACGAAAGGAAAAAATGTGTGCATGTGCATATCTATTAAACAGGAGATTGATTGAATTTCCATTTACGGGCGAGATGATGTGATGGAACCCCAACCAACCAGAAGAAACAAAACTGTCAAATACGAAATTGTACAGCGGTACCAGATTACAAAATGGAAATGTTTTCAGTGCTCTCTCCCTCTTTATTAGGCCTTACAACCATCCTCCGCGTTTTCTAGGCACAAAAACAGCTCAAGATGTATAATTTTTTTTCAACTCGCCGGACTTAATGTTTATGCCTTATACGCCAAATTAGTTTATAGGGAAAACTACTATTTTAGGAAAACAATTTAACAAAAAGATACGATTGCACTTTGTTTGTGCATCCGCGCCAATTCAAAGGGAGGAGAATACTCTGCTGCAAATTGAAAAATGATGTGGCGCAAATGTACATGGGCACATAATTCAAAAAGGTATAATAGAGATTAGAGTAATTTTTCAAGTCCGAAATCAGAGGAAATCTTTGCAGCCAAAGCTCCCTCTCCTCATCCTGCCTGGCGATAAATAACCTAACTCACTGTTGAAAAAAATCGATACTGCAGCTTTTATCAGACTTTACCATCGCCATATCGTATATCAGAGGTTATACGGAAAATTTCCTAATAAATATATTGGCATGTGTGATGATGATGAGATGTGATATGATGCTCACTTCACTTCCTCCATATTTTCCATCCGTTTCTCCCTCCTCGTGGACATGCCTTTTGGTTCTCTTGCCCATTTTCAAAAGTAATTTGGTTTGATTGGAGCAATATTACATTGATATCCATCAGGTTTTACCGGTCACTGCACTACTCCATTTCTCCCAACTCCCATTTCCATCCCAAGCGCATTCATTATTCCTTCAGCTGTGGCTCCCACTGCTCTCACACTCCGGCTCCTACCTCAGTCCTGCCTCCAACTGTATTATTAACCTTATTATATGGGCTCCGTATAGCCATCAGCGAAAGGCAAGCGCTACGCAGTTTTGGCAGTGCTCACAGAGAATTTAATTGCTAGTGTCAATGCAAAATGCCCGCTGACCAAGCATGACTTTTTCTTCCATTTCCACACAAGAATAAAAGTGAGTCACGAAGAGAGAGAAATAGCTGCTTTCTTGCTCTATCTAAATGAGAATCGTCAGCAAAAACATCAATCAATACCTGGCGTTCTCCTCCGTCTTACAGTGCGCCTTCTGCCACTAGTATTTATGTAAAATTAAGTAAGCTAACGTAAGTCAATCAACCCATCACCATCATCCTATACATCATGACAAGTCCGGCTTAACAGCCTCGAATACTGGCTACACGTGCTGTCAAGAAAACTCACACAAATAACAATTCTGGCAGTTTTAATCTCTCACCTCAGCTCTGCATTCAGAGTGAATTTTTGTGATGATAATGTCATATTCCAACTAACTTCTACTTTCCACCTTGAGAAATCATACATTTCTCACATACACGTCTAATCCGGTATCCATGTGGCATGCCTGTTTTTTCGTTTCTAAAACCAATAATTTCCTTCGGAAGATTATTGATTATCACACCACCACACACACTTGTCCTCCAGCAGAAGCAGCAGCAGCAGGTTCACTGGTTTTGAATTGCAAGGTTGCATGATGCATGCATATTTTGGGGGCACGCCCCAGACGTGATTACAGACAAAAAAAACTAATACGGAATTCTATTTTATGTACGTTTTGGTCATGCTTGCAAGATGTATCCCATATCACATCACATCATGCACACATATCAAAATATGTGATCGAAATTTCGGCCGTACACCACAACTTTTAAATTGCGTTGCATTTTGTTACGAAAAAATCCACTCCTAAAATGGCTTCCCACCATAAGCACATTGTAGAGCAGGGCAAATATTACACAAACTAATAGGAAAATGTACACAATCGTACTTACACATGTTATGATGTGTACGCGATAAGAAATGGCAGGGAGCGAACTGGGAGAGAGAAAAAAGGAGCACAGAGAAAAGAAATTTACTTGTTTGTGTAGCGCAATAAATATCGTTTCGATTGATAGATATGGAATTGGTTGTTGGTGGCGCTGCTACATTGTGTAGCTGGTTGGTAGCTATCATCATTAGATTTCATGAAATTCCCATCATCAGATAAGGAAGTTTATAGCTTTTTCCATAATTTAATTTAATTCCTCTTCATTAGGTACAAAAGGGAGAGAGTAGAACAGGCAGCAGTTCTCTCTGTTCATGTTTATGTGGTTGGTGATAGCCAAAAATGAGAGAAGACAAGAAAATGCTTATCTGAAAAAAATGGAGCATCGAGGATTGAGAGCTGAATGGAGTAAGTGCAGAGTGAGGCAATAATAATAGCGATTGACTGACTATCGCTTAACGCTGACAAAAATTTTATACGTTTAGAGAGAAATGCAAGAGATACACCTACTTTTATGACTGCTTTTATTTAATAACAAATAGACAGAGGAACTCGTCCTCTTCCTTGACTTCCTTGCCGAGAGACAAACTGAACTTTATATTGGCTTTTATTAGAGCACAATGAAAGTACTTATGGGAAACTCTGTTATTTTACTGCTGCAGAAGTGGCAGTATGAAAGAAGGTTTGGAGGGAGACGCTCAAATTGCCTATTTTTATGTAATTTTAACTCCGTGCTGAATGCTAGAAACTTTTTCCTCTTAAAAATTATGCGTTGAATGGTTTCCATTATTTTGCCTCCGTTTTTTTGGCACTCCTTTTACTTGACAGGAGGCCTAATAGGAGTACAACGCACCGTGCAGAGATGTGTAGAGAAGACAACAGCCTTCAACTTCCGAAATTGACATGTTACGTGTTACATTATGTACTGACATTGTCGGCAGAGTGGTAAATAGTGAGGAGGAGGGACAATAAGAAAAAAGCGTATTGTCACCGTTCCGCTTTCTGCTGCATTTAAAGTTTATTTGAGTGGAACCACCCACATGCGTGCGTCTTTTAGGATGAGGAATCTGTCTTGAAATCTGATGTGATGTGTTGGGGGTTGACTTTGCAGTTGTCTGCCGCACTCATGATTCTAATGACAGTGAAAATCCTCTTGTTTCAATTTAAGACACATGTACAAAAAGTGTACTTTATGATTACTTCAACATTCCAACATGCCTTTGTTTCTACTTTTCATCGTCTTCTTTAATCTTCTAAAAGTCTGGCTCGTTTTTTTTTGGTTTTTGTAGGTTCCCATCAGAGCGGTCATAACTCTGGAGTCATCCACGCCGGGATATAGTAAGTGAAAATTACGGCAGACATGTACTTTTCAACGCTAAATTTTAGGAAAACCTCAGCATTGCCACGGTGCACATAATTCATCCAATTTGACCGTGAACTCGCAGTAGAAAACGTCTTATGTTTGCAGCTACAAGCCGGGCTCCTTAAAAGCGAAACTGTGTGTTGATGGACTACATCTGAGCTACAAGTATTTGAAGGAAAACCGCATCCCGTACAAGAAATGTGGGAAATTAATCGTTGCTGTCTCTCCCGAGCAAATCCCCCGACTGAAGGATTTGTATGAGAGAGGCTTGCAAAACAAAGTGCCCAATCTGGAACTTATTAGCAAGGAGAAAATTAAGGATTATGAGCCATACTGTGAAGTAAGCAATAAATAAAGTACGCCACGTATATTTTCTGAAGTAATTTTGCAAAATATTACTTTGGCCAAGGAGAAACAGTTCTACATTAATTCTATTACTGTTTCCATTCCACTTTTATTTCGGATCCAATTTAGCAAACGGTGTATATATTTATCTCCAAGAGTAGTCCCCAATGCAAGGGAATGAATATGTTTTCTCATTTATTAAACTGGAATGTGAAATGCTGAACTGACATATACAGATGTCTGTATTACTCCTTCCTGCTCTCCGCTCCCACTCCGCGATAGACAAACTAAGAGCTACAAAAGCGATGAGAGGGAGACCTAAAAGCTGACTGAATAAGCTCCACATCAACAAAAAACGGTTACTACTTACTGCTTTACTGTTTTCTTCCATCCTCGGTTGTACTCAATAAAACTGATATCGATTTAGATTAAAAAGCTTCAATCTGAAATTTCATATCTTCAAGCTGAGGCTTAGAGAAACAAAACGACCTGTGCTCTTCTCTCGTCCTTCTTACTTTTCTCTTTTCATTTGCTATTTACTACTCAAACAAACTATCCGTATATCTTAAGGAACAGTGTGGCATGCACAAAGGCAATCTCTCTCTTTTGCTGCTTTTCTAAAGAAATGAGTACTGCTAAGGAGGACACGGAATTTATCTTGGAAACTCAGACTTCCTCTCGCTCTCCTTCGCTCTATGACCATTTGATAAATGTATGTACGTTGTTGTTTGGATGTACTACTTTAAGCAGGGAGGAAGCCTCAACCGAACTAGACAAGATTAACAATGATAGAGGATAGTGTGATGCAGTAAAACTGTAGCGTTATGGTAGACTTTTTACATTCGTTATTATTATAACAAAAGGACGCTTGGATGACTGCGCCGCGAGACTTTGCGAGCTAGGGAAAAATTGAATGTGGATATTTGCAGAGTGTTTTCCTACATACATATACAGACACTCCAACAGTCTTAGAGTAAATGGGAATCCTATCTGGTTTGGAGAGAAAACTTAAAAAGAGTAAGACTGTGCGAGAGACTAGTGGAAAACTTAAACCAAGAGGAGTTGATGATGACGATCATACAAGAGGCAATATGAGATGCTGCCTGTTTTTTTTCACGAAAAAAAAGAAAAACACCAACAATAGACTTTTCCCTATCACCACACCAGTGCATAAGAGAAAAAGTCGAGGTTGAGAAGAGAAGCCACAACCACTTTTACTTTTTTACACTTATTTCGAGCAAGGATATTTTGCGCGGTTCTCAACTACCATGACTTTCGTACTAGTTGAGCTGCCTTAAGAAGAAAAATAAAGGGCACACACGAAACGAAACAGCCAGCAAAATTTTTTTAGACACTCCAATCCTTTCTGTCGTGTAGTTATACTTTTCCTTCATCTTATATTGATGCATGTGTGGCAGTGGAGAAATGGCAGGTTATAGTGCTCCGATATAATAATAGTTAAAGCGTGCATGTGCTGCTTTGTTATGTGACCATGCTTTCGTTGTCATTATTCTTCCCGGTTTCTTTAGAAGAGAGGAGAGAGAAAATTTTAGTTTCTCCCCCATTTTTTGAGATTGAGGCTGGACGTTAGCGAATAGCGCTTTGTCAAAAAAAAGTAAAGTATTTTTTTTCTTTTTTGGTCGCTGTCGCTGGGAACTGCAAACTTTTGTGAGGTTTTCCTTTGGATGCGATTTATAAAAATTTCTGGTATGGCTCTCATACGAGTGAGCACAAGAAAAGAGATGAGCATGGGAGAGAGAGAGGACAATGGAAGAGGCATGGACCAAAAGATTGGTCCATATTTTATTATTGTGTATCTTTATTACTGGGTATTAGTTCAATCTATAAAATTTTATTTTCTTGAACAAATGAGACTAGGAGCGTGTATCTGTCTGTGTGGATAACTTGGTAATAATGTGGAATTGGCGTATGCAGTAAGCTACTGTGTATCGTATGATAATGTAACGTTAGCTATGATTTCCCCTTCGTGCATTTCTGGCAGCTGGACAGATACACTCTGTGAGTGGATAGCCTCGTGCTTTGCGTAGCTAACTAAAAAGGTTGTACATCTTTATGGAGGCTGGACTAAATCTAAGACTGTTAGAAGAGAGCTCCTCTGGCTGACGTAAAAGCCAATGTGTTGCCACATAATACGTACATAAATTTGGACTTGGGCGAAGATAAGCAATAAGGAAGTCGATACGAGAAATGTATTTGGGAGGGAAGTGAGCAGAGTATAGATATTTATTTATATTTATGCATTAGCCCAGCCAACACTGGAAATTTACAGTGCTGCTGGGGGGTTGGAATTGAAACTGACTTTTATCTTATCGGAATAAAGATGAGGGACAGAAACTTGTAAAGAGGGAGACTGTTGTGAACGGATGGGAAACGGACTTGTATATAAATGACTAAATAGTTTTTGTACTTTGACTCTCCGACTCCATCCCTCTATCCTGTTCCTATTCGTAAATATGGATGAACTTTTTTTCTTTAGAAATATTTATAGCGATCAATACATCGGAAGGAGGCAGTTACGTGGAGGACATGGTCCGTAAATGAATGAATGTAAAAATTTGCGTTGAGTGCTTTTATGACAGATACGCATTCTTCTTTTTCATTGTGCACAGGGTCTTATGGCTATATGGTCACCTGAGACGGGCATCGTTGACTGGGGGCGTGTTACTCGGTCCTACGGCGAAAACTTTGGGAAACTCGGCGGAAAAATCCATTTAAACTTCAAAGTTGGAAAATTTCAGAAGGCAACTGAAGAAAAGGACTACCCCGTAATGATTATAAGTGACAAGGGAAAGGTACTATATGCTCAAAAACTTTTCTATAAAAAGTTGATTAGAATTAGAGTTTTAAGGCGGCCATTATTTTTTATAAAGCTCGTTAATGGGCTTTGCAAATAGATCCAGAAAAAAAATAATTAAAAGAATTGGTAAAGAGGCAATGTACCCCGTTCCAAAAACTGGAACTTTGCATGACACGTCTGGCTTCCTTTCTTTCATCGGGCTGTGATGATGGCATAGCGTGCCATGAGCTGCTTTTGCCATTTTGCAGTTTTTAATGTGTGAAAAGGATCACTCCTTCTCCCCACATGAATTCTTCATGGCTGCCTTCAAGACTTAGAGGCATAAGGTGTTTACATACGTAATAAAATATGAAAGGAAATGAAATACCCCGTAAATCTCCTTTCACGTCTCTCTGAGTGAAGAGTATTCACCAATGTAAAAAGCGTGAGGGGAAATGGAAGAGAAAGCGGGACGTAAGTGCAGTAAAATACCGTGTATAATGTAGTTAAGAAAAACGAACTCATTAAATGCTATTTCAAGTCGGCTAGAAAATTTTTATAAAAACCCTCTCCTTCTTCTATCAGGAGAAGAAAGGGGGAAATGAGGTATGCATATTGCACATGTATCGCAGAATAGCTAATGCCATTTGCACTCGTATTGTTTGTACGTGAAGTACTATGCTTGCATTTTTACTTACCTCTTCTTTTCCCTCGTCATTTATTACCAGAGAGTGCCGTGCCTAAGTAAGTTTCTGCATATTCCGGTTCGGTAATACCCTGACTTTAGCTGTACTTATGTATGCACTTTATTTTTTCACATGTCTAGTCTCCCCGTCTTTCACAAGCCCCTTTTCCACTGGATCTCTTTCCTCCCCTAAAAACAATATTATTTTAGTACGGACTAAAGGGAGAACCGAATCGATATATTTCTGCCGAGAGAAACTTGTAGAATTTTTCACTCACTCTCACTCTCCTACTCGTCTATATCTCCTGTGAGAGCTGGAGCAAGTGGAATTGAGTATATAACACCTATACAATATAAGTAAGCATAGAGTCATCATCGCCATCACCCAAGCCATTTTAGGAATATGGTTTAGTAGCAGTTCTGGATTTTTTTTTATCGTCGAACCCTCTACACATACAAAAAGCACTCTGCTGCTCTCAAAATGAAAGGAAAGACTTTTTTTTTACTTTTCACCTATTTTCTTATATATCATAAAAATGTAGTTTTCTCAGAGAGAAGTGCACATCAACAGCGTTACTAGCCAATTCCACTTTTTCCAGAAAATATACAGCTATACAATATTGCATCGTTGTTCGTTTTTTTGCTGCCTTTTTACTCATTTTTTGTATTTGTGGGGGATCTTTTATTTCCATTTCTCGCCACCACTTCCCAGAAAACATTTTGTGTGTAACGTGACAATGCACAGAATAATAATGGGCGAGGGAAAAGAAAAGTATTAAACAAAATATGTCTGCATAATGTTTTAATTTAGCTTGGCTATATGTAAAATGGAAAATAGGTCTGAACTTCCAGTAATAACTGGGATGCGAGGCAGTTAAAAGCATCCAGCATCACCACTGCCATCCCCATCATCATCATCATCACCATCATCACTCCCACCCAGTGCATATCCTATACAGATGGCTGCTGGAGAACAGGAAGTGGAAGAAAAAAGTGCTTCTCCGCATGAAACAATTTGTTTCATATGTATACGAATTTTTTGCATTATGTATATGAATTCATTTAGTTGACTTGTCAGCAATGTACACAAATGGTGAAAACCTTTTCTTCTTTTCCTTTCCCTGATAAAAATTTCCAAATATCAGAGACAAGTTTACAGACGCTAACCAAAAATTTGGGTTTTTCCTTTTTTGAGGTTATGCATGCATATTTAGCCAGACCGTAAAAAAGACAAAAAAAAATTTCCCTCCCTCTCTTTCCCTTTGCCGCACCACAAGACACGATATGATTATTGCATTTGAATGGAACTATAAACTGTCGACTATTACCACTACCATTTCACAAGAGAATTTTTTCCCCTTCTTTTAGTAAGAAAAAAGTCTTTTTATGCTCTGTTTATGCTTACCATAGAATAAGACTACTTAGCATATTGCTAAGAATACTTTTTTCTCCCTTTTTATCGCTACTTTCACTTTGGTTTGCTTTCTACATAAAAAAATCTTTAATATTCTTTGTTAAATGAATGGTCTCTGGTAAAAAAAGAAAACATACTCAGACGTAAACGTTTCTGGTTTTATTATGTTTGCCTAGCTCTCTCCGCTAAGTACGCTCTTTTTTCCTGCTGCCCACGCTCATGACGCTCATGATACTGGGAGAGATGTATAGCTTTGCATATAAAGAGTACGAGTAAGTACAGTTGGGGTAAAATGCATATTTCCACGAATTACTTATGGCTTCTGATACTTATCCTGTAACCATTTTTCTCCTTGTTCATGTGTGTATATGCACGTGTCCTTCTTAATATCGTTGCCTCCATAAAAAGTCAGGGAAATAATATGCAGGAGTTGTGCTCAACATTTTTTCTCCGTTAAAATTACATAATATCATCGCTCTAACTTCTGAAAAGGCATTGTTGTGCAGTTGGTTGGAGGAGGTAAAAAATGCCAAAAAGTACTAATGATGCTGCAACATCATCCAGAGGCTGTTCTCTTTGACTGCAGCACTAAAGGGAAAGGAAGATAATGTAAATAAGTATATTTTTTGTGTGCTTCTGCCAAAAACTATAAAACCTGAGAAGGAGCAGGAAAAAATACTTTTCTGTAGCTATACATTGTGCACACACCTAAAGTGAGTACTCTGGTCGGATCTTTTTTTCCTTTAAGGGATCATTCCATATGACTCTAATGACAAAATATCGAGCATAATCTTCAGCATCAAATTGGCCATTATATGGAATGGCTATATATGTAGTAACGCGGCAAGAATATGAGAAGCTTTTACAGTATTTTCCTTTTTTCGGAGTAAAGTAAAAAGTAAAAGCAAAGTGGAATGAATGTTTAAATTTTTTAAGGGTAGGAAGCCAAATTTCATTATCAAGCTGGAAAAGCTAATAATGGGGGAATTGCAAATTGAGTGTAACGGGGAATGTGGTGCACAGTTTATTTTTGCATTTTGCTCGTTAGTCTCTCAAGTTTCCAGTGGAATGGTACATGATAGCCTCAGTTCATTCTGTTGATAGCTGATTATGGAAGATGATGATGATACAGAAGATAGTTCTAAATAATGCTGGAAAAGTGTACTTCCCGGTGGCTATATTCTTTATGACTTCAGCTCGGCTTTTGTGGAAGCTGTATTAAGTTTGTAAATAAAAAGGTATAGAATTACTTTTGGTAATGGAAATAATGAGTTTACGGAGTAGTCATTAGCCTAATAGGTTATCAGAGAGGAAAATGTGACTTGACAGTAACATAAGCGGATTTGGAGCTTCCATAGCAAGTCGTATCATTGCTCAAGGTAAGTTTCAGGGAATGAATTTGCGTCAATGTCTTCAAGATCAATTAGTGTCTAAATGCTTTATTTGAAGTCTACTTTAGAAAATTACTTAAAAATGGAGAAAGCCCAAAGTAAGCACCCATTATAGTACATAAAGATCTTTCCACTTTAAGCAAAATACCCACAGGGTACACTTTAAAGAATGAGAAAAAGTTTGAGATTTAGTTCTCCGTAAAACAGTAAGTTTGAATTCTGCAATTACTGTTATGATAATTTTATTGAAAACAGATTGAATGGAATCAGTTTGTACTTGTTTCAGGGAATGAATTTGCGTCAATGTCTTCAAGATCAATTAGTGTCTAAATGCTTTATTTGAAGTCTACTTTAGAAAATTACTTAAAAATAGAGAAAGCCCAACGTAAGCACCCATTATAGTACATAAAGATCTTTCCACTTTAAGCAAAATACCCACAGAGTACACTTTAAAGAATGAAAAAAAGTTTGAGATTTAGTTCTCCGTAAAACAGTAAGTTTGAATTTTGCAATTACTGTTATGATAATTTTATTGAAAACAGATTGAATGGAATCAGTTTGTACTGTACATCAGAATTTCTTCAGAATATTGAAATGCTTTGTAGCGGAATTTGTAGCTTCTAAAAAGTTCTTCTCTGAATGCTTTCTTTTAAAGATAAACGAAGTTACAGTATTCCACAGATGCTTGCGTTTTATTGGATCCATTTTTATAACTGAAGGGAAATTTTGTAAATCTACAAAATCTTTACTTCTTTCAAAAACAAAGAAAGTCTGGGTTCCAGGCAAAGTGTACAACTTATTTATGGAATGCATAGGACAATTTCAAATCTTTTCTGATCAGTGATCAATTTGAAGCAGTAAAACATTTCCGGGCTCCTTTGACCTGTTTAAATATTGCTGAAGGAAAAAGTTAGGGAACGGAAGGGGATTCCACATTCAAAGGTTTGACTTTTCCCTTTTCCCAAAAAAATATTCCCCACCGTTTTCAGTCGAGATAAGAAAAAAAACAATACCTATAAAAATGAATCAGCCCATACTCTACCCTATGGTCTGATGCAAAATACTTCTTAAAAATATTTCCAAAAGTCAAAAATAAAGGAAAAATAGGTAGCCAAAGATAAATATATATTTTATATAAACGCACGTATCACACGCTCTTCCATAGTACGGCTTGATTCCGGGCCTATACATATTCTCTACTTTTTACTCTAAATTCTGACCGCATTTTTTCCTTCCATTTTGTAATCTTTTTTCCCTTCTTGTCGTGCATAGAGTCTTGACTTGACTGGAGGGATCGTAGACTATTCCCAGTTTATAGCTTTCTCTTTGGTAGTCTTCTCAAAAACTTCATACTCTATTTCGCTATTTGCCTCCATTTTTAAATTCAATACTAAACGACCACCTTTTATACCTATTTTCCCTCTAAAGAGCTTTGCTTTTTCTCAGTTTTTACTACTGCTTCTGTTGCCGCTCCATCCTTTCTTTTACTGTGTACTCAATTTCTCTTAGCCTTTCTCTCCTCATAAGTGGGAGTCGTGTTTTGAAGGGAAATGCTACCACTGCTACTTCCTAAACAGAGGAAAAGGAGACAGAATGAAGATGACTTCAGAGTTGCATATTATCCAATACCAAAAAAAACTTTGAGAGAGAGAGAAAGTAAAAAAAGAAGGAAAGAGCGACAAAAAAATAAGAATAGTGCTGCGCAAGCAAGCAATACTATTTATTTCATATAGCAATAGCAAGTCAAGCTATTTTCCCTAATGTGCACTCTATGGTAATGTGATCCGATCTGACAGACAGGCTAATAAAGAAAATGCTGGTCGATTTCAACCAGGCACATACACTCTCCCTTTCTCTCTCTCTCTCTCATGCACATACAAACTGCTTTCTTCTGCTGGAAAAAACGCTATAGTGCATGAATGTCTTGTCTCTTTTTCTCCAACTTCGTTTGCCATTCAGCCATAGAGAAATATCATCATCAGCAGGAGCACTAGCATTATCATGATATACATTTTCCACTATAAACTTCTCATACTATTAAAAATAAGAACGTTTTTCTCTTTTCTTCTTTCAAAAAGCTTGAATCTTTTGCTGGGATGGTTGGACATGTGTGCCTTCCATTCTTCCTCACAGCACTATCAACTCTCGCTGCTTTCACTCCAGTTTCTCGCTCAGTATTTCTATGCGATATAGAATTTTTTTTGCTGTTTGAACTCTGCTGTGCGCTGGGAGAGGAAAAGAAAATATGTAGAGATATTTTGGGGGAGTGATGAGAAGAATGGGGAAAGAACAAACTACTGTTATTTTTTACCAGAGAAGAGTAGTAAAAGCATCAAGCATCATCACCACCAACATAATTCTGATCATAAGTTCAAGTAGTTTCCAGCGAGAGGGAAGGGAAGTCATGTATGCACTGTAATAAGGGTGGAGGGAGAGTAGGTGCATTTGCTTATAGAGAGAGTGGGAAGAGGTGAAACGTTCACTTTTTTGTTCGTTTTCTTTGCGATATGGCAATGGCTGCGGCTGCCACTTTTACGGCTATTGCAGCTCAATAAATAGTCTCAGTTTTTCTTGAAGGCTGCTGCTCACACTTTTTTTTTGAAGGCATGGACTTTTCCTCCTCGTATGCATACATTTACATGGGCAGATGGGAGGAGAGGAAGCATAAAAGACGAGAAAAAAGTTGGATTTGAAAGTGGAAAGCGAGGGACAGGGATGGTGTGGGCTGCAGCGGTGGGACGATAATATTTGCAGCTTTGGTAGCGGTATACATCGTAAACTTCTCTCCTCTCATCCTTCTTCCAGGCAAAATTCCCGGAGAATACAGGACAAAATAATCTTTATGAAAATGAATATATTTTTAGTAGATGTGTAGTTATGTCCCCGGAATACTGTTAGATAGTTTGGGTGTATGGAGCAACTTTTCCTCTATTGTCTTTCTCGGGGTTTCCTCGTTTAGGAGATGGCTAAAAAAACTTCATTTTGCCAAAGGGTAAGATGCACACACAAATATTTGCATAAACATAAAACTTTCCTAGTGAGAAAGTTATTTTTGGGAGGCCTTTCAAGACTCGGCGTTTCAGTTTGATATGTTTTCATGTTTTCATTTCATTTCAAGAAGGCAGGGAAGCTGCGGCAGCTAACTTTAATTTTAATTTCTTTCTACTCTGTAATCCACTCACTTTTTTCGAAAACTATATAATTTTGTAACAGCGTAAGAAAATAATTTCCGCGTCGATGTTAATTTTTTTTTCTCGTTTCTCCTTTGACAGTATATCCGATCCAAGTGGGTCCTCACATGCGGTGGATTGCAGTCAGATCGACTTGCGGAGATGTCGGGTGGTAGCCGCGATCCGAGAATTATTCCTTTTCGGGGGGAGTACCTTCTTCTCCGCCCAGAGAAGTGCCATTTAATTCGTGGAAACATATATCCTGTAAATCCTTTTCTTTCCTTTCAAGCTCTCTTTCCTCATTTCATTCTTTCTTTTCAGTCCGACATAAAATAAGTTGATGCCTTTTGTGTGTTTCGTCGCAAGCTAAAAAAATATATGATAATCTTCTGCCAAATTTTTAAGGCTTTAAGGAGAAGATGAATATATCTGCTGCTCTTGAGCCATACAACAATCAAAAAATTTACATACCAATACGATTTGAAATTTGGATGAATGTTTAAAAAAAATTTAATTCACTCACATTAACCACTTCTCCTTCCTCTCTCCTACTTGAAGCTTCCCCTAAATCAAGTCTATTTAGCTGATGCTTCGGAGAGACGGTTAAAACCAGGCCAAGAGTATAATATATTGCATACAAACGCTTATTCACGTCCCATCATTTCAACCATCGCAATCAGCTAAAAACGCCTGGTTGACACTGGGAGAAGGCCATTAAACGTTTAAGAAGTTTGTCGGAGGCGAGAGTAGCAGCACATGAGAGAATCTCCATTATTTAATATTATAGCTGTATTGTGCGATGCAGAGCAGTTTGGGATTCCTAGCATGCAGTGCATTTTCCCCTCGCTCTATAAAGGAAGCTTTCCTTCTCATCCTTTTTTCCTCGTCTCTCCACTCACTAGAAGAGTATCAGACCTTTTAAGCAGGGATTAGAACTGTACTTACAGCCTCAACATTCTTAATTCACCCATTCAAATGAATAGAAAATTTATTCCCTTTGTGTGAGAATACGCACACACGTGAGGCTTGCAGAAGGTTATTCTTCTGAAAGGCATGTACTCCTCATCCCCACATTAGAATTTACAATCATGAGAGGATATTATACAATATCGCAGGGTAATTGTGTGGAGGTGGAACTAAAATCCCTTCCTATTTCGTCCGGCTCGAAAAGTTCTTCAAAGAGAGAGGTGGTTGTAAGGGGAATAGAACTTTTTTTAAAGGAAAAAGTAGTCGATTAAAATGGTTTATACTTGGATGTCGACTGAGAAGTATAGAATCTCTGCTGATGCGATGTTACAATCATTTCATATTATTTAAATGAGTAAATCACATTTACAACTCAAGTTTCTCGTTATTTATCTAGTCAGAAAAACGTTTTAAACAGTTCTTTTAGAGCTTCCCTCCCTCTTTAATATTTTTTAGCTCTCTCTAATTAGCAATTAAATATTCATGACATTAGCTAAAGTGCTAAGTACGGTAGCACACTCTTCTCTTCTTTTACTCTTAGCTTTCCTGAATTAAACTTTTTTATGAGATTTTTTATATTCCTGTATCACTTCACACCTTGCTCACACAGTTATCTCATGAATTATGCTCTGCTTGAAAATCCACTCTCAACACCTTTCGTTCTGTCAAAATTTTGGAAATAACATGGGCGATAAGCTTAAATGAATGGAGGAATAATTGTTTTTGAGGATATGAACATGTCCCTTCTTCCGCCAACAGAATTTCTAGTCAGTCATCCGCCTAAAAGGAGTATTGGCAGTTTCATGCAATATTCATTTTCTTGAAAGATTTTTCGTGCAAAAGTGTTAATTTCTTGTGTCTCATTATTTCCCATTCCAATTCTTGTCTTTTAGCAGAAAGCAAAAGATTTAACTTAAAAATGTTGAGATGCATTAGTGAGCAGTGAAGGGATCTGTGACAAGGATGTGAGGAGGAGATGTATAGATATGACGGGATGGCAATTATTTTGCATTAGGATGCGTTTCATCACTCGCAAAAAACAAATGTAGTGACTAAATGTCCATGTATTTTATGGTAATTTTATTCCCTTGTTTTCCCCTCTCTCTCCCCGTTTTCTTGATTTTTTTCGCTTCGTCTCTTGAAAATTTGGTAGAGCAATTACTAATGCTGACTGGCATGTGTGCTACGCTGTCGTTTCCTCTTGTCGTGAACCATCCATCTCCAACTCTCCATAAAAAGAAATGGGAATGACACACTCTCTCCCTCTCGGAGACGCACCACCACCAGCGCTACTTCACAAGAAGAATGAAAAGAGAAAAAAATAAGTTGTTTTTCTCATATGTATGGATGGATGGATGTGATGTGATACGTGTTTTTTCCTTCAATCATATTGATTGACTGTATTTTTATTCTTCCTCTCAGGTACCGGCATAAAATTCGCTGGATTTGGAGCCGGTGAAATGATACGATCTGCGTTTATACAGTTGCAGCTGAAGGAGTTGAGAAAATTTATTCCGCACATTGATGCCGCTGACATCCAAAGGTAAGTTGATACGGATAAATAAAAATTGCGTGATGTCGTACATGTCTAATAAGAAATCCTGGTGGGAAGGAAGCTGCTCGGCTGCCTACCCATGAAAAGGTTTTTCCAATCAGCTACATATCCATATATCCTTTCTCGTCATCAGCCTCAAATCAAATCAGGCGGAAAAGAAAGACGAATAAGATTGGCGACAGCGGGAAGACGCGCAGGTAGGCTCGCATGTATGAAAAATCGCCCGAGTAAAAATTTAGAGGGATGATAAGAGAATCATCAGCAGTTTCTTTCTGTACCAAATCAAGTTTTGAAAGGATCTCGCAGTAGCAGTGATGGTTTTGATAGTGGAAAGGTAGGCAGGTTTCTAGGAATACGTTCTCCGCTCTGTAATTGGATACTGTTCCCTACTTCGTCGTCTCCTGTGATGGGAGGAAAGCGGAGGATGATAATGGTATAGGATGACAAATTCGGGGAGTACCAAGTTACGTTGATATACCATCCGTAGGCTGACAGAACTCTCCGCTGTTGTGATGTACTCTTTGTCCTTATATCTATCAAATATCAGATTTGATGTTGTCATCATTATTGCAACATGTTGAGTAACTTCATACATCCTGGGCTATTTTCGTAAAGGAGATATACCTGGCAGCACTCAACAGCCTTCTACTACCATTTCTACATCCGTCGGCGTCACTACTACCGCCTTAAAATAACAGGAATCTAGAGAAGTTCAATAACCGATACTATTTGGGCCTGGTATTTGTACCTTAATAAAAATCAATCAAGAGATGAGTTCTGGACCGGTGACACTGCCGCTTGGCACAGCAGAACCGAGCCTTCAGAATTTACACTATTCGCACCGACACCAAAACACCACCTAGCTAGACAATTTCTCCAGCAAATTCCTATCTGCAGAAATGGTGGTGTTGAGGAAAAATATTTTTTTAAAATTGTGTTGTCTAGGGCAGGAATGTTTTGGAGCCGGTTCTAACCACACAAAAAAATGGAAAACTTGGTTCAATTACACAGATTCTTTTTTTTCTGTGGAAAAGGCTCTCACATTTTATACAATTTACTGTATGCACATCAGCACAAAGTAAACTATTTGCTTTCATTATGTGCGTGGTGGTAGTGGTGAAATGATGGTGGTTATCCTGTCATAATGAAATTCATATCACATTTCACAACGCAACCACATTATTAACTAGAAGCATGTGTTCACATGAAAAAAAGGTAGTGGATAATGAAACGTTATTACGAGGCAGCTATTGTGTAGCAAGTAAATGTTTTTTTAGTTCTTTTAGTGCGATGATGGGTTTGCTTTTTTGTCTGTAAAATTCAGCTTCGTTTGATTTTTTCTCTCTTTGTGCTTCATAGGGGACCAGCTGGAGTACGAGCGCAGGCGATGGACCAAGACGGAAATCTTGTTGATGATTTTATTTTTGATTCCGGCTCGGGCGAGCTGAAAGGGAGGATTCTTCACGTTCGTAATGCACCTTCCCCCGGAGCCACGAGTAGTCTGGCGATTGCTAAAATGATTGTAGAAAAGGTGACCATCGAGTTCTCCCTTTGATAATAACGAGTCTCTCATTTTTAGAACAGAATTGTACCATAAGGGCAGCATAACGCTACCCACAACTGTGCAGTTTACGTCCAAATAAAGGAAACTAGAGCAAAAATTTTTATAATGAACTTTTCCATCATTCATTAGCTTTCAGTGAAAAAAAAATTTTCGTTTGTTGGTCACGATCTTGCATTAAAACAGTACATGATATTCATTAGAATTTTTACGTAAATTGGTAAAAACACCCCTTTTTCGTTCAAATGAGTTGAGTGCAACAGTGCAGCAAGTACCAGACATTCATAATTTTGGCACTGTAGAAAACCACACACCGTTCCCCTCATGTCCGTTTCACTGCGCAATTTCATATTTTTTACTACGAAAGTCCCAATCCAGGAGCAAGAGACAACTCATCATTTATCAATTCCGATACGGAGCGTCGTTCTGCCGGCAAAAATGGCGATACTATCATCTCATCATTCATCATCACCATCACGAAAAAGCTTCGGAGTGGAAGATGGCAGGATAAAGGTCAGGTAAAAAAAGTTGTGCTTGTCTATTACTTTTTTTACTCACGAAATTTATCAAGCTAATGAGTGAAATGAATTTGAAATGTCATTTTTGTTTTGAAATGAATGTCGGTTATGTACTCGTTGTGTGTTTGCCGCACGGGTCATGTGTAGAACACTTTTATTTTTGCTCAACCACCCTTTTATTCCCATTTCCCACTTTAATTAATTTTCAATGACCTAACATACTTTGACATTTTTCGGTGATAGTGATAGATGACCTTTTCCTTGGCGGCTAGACCATTATTCAAATTTCCCTGCAGTGCTACGCTGGACAACCAAAGCAAAATAAAAGTCGCATATTGTATAATAAAATATAAGAAACTGGCAGAGTTTATCATCAAATTGCTTTTAGTAACCCTTTACCCTCACAAAACATCAACTGCAACTGCTCCTTCACTCACTTAAAGATAAAACACTTCGCTATACGAATGTCTCTAGCTCCACATGAATATCCATTCTGCCGTTGTTGCCGAGCGGTTCAATGTGTGTGAGATGTTTTACAAGCTTTCGATTACCCAGTTGGACTTCCAACAGTTCCCCATATAGAGAGAGAAGAACAGTGCGATAGCCATCGTTCATTTTCCACCTATACACCTTTTGTTATTGCCCCATCTGCACCCCCTTATTCCGGGTTCATTCATATTACTTGACTTTTTTTATTTATGCCTAAAAATTCCCTTGAAAAAAATGGATTAGTGCAAATATGGACTGCTTATTTGAATATTCTCTCCATCTGTCTGATCATCTGATGAATGATCTTGATATATTTTACGTTTATATCATACTTCACGCACCGGATAGCTCACTTCCTTTAATTATGCACGAGTAGACAATTTTTTTTGGTGTCCCGTCGTCCTCAGGAATGTGTGTAGAGTAAAGATGAATGTAGATAGGAATTAGATAGAGCACGTGCCTCAGATCTAGATCAGTTGATATTAAAAGGGACGAGAAAAAAATATTTTCATCCATCACCTTCCTGCTTAAAATTCTATGGAATGTGGGAGCACTACCTCTTTTCTTTGTCCAACAACCTAAACCGGATGTTCGGTGACTTACGTGTTTACCGTGTTAATTAAAATCCATAAGGATTAACTAGTCCGAAAAAAAAACTTTTAAAAATTCTTTTTTTTATTATTTGAATTACTCAATGCTGTCCTCTGTTCTTTTACAGAAAACGTCCCCTTTCATATTTCCCCTTATCTTCTTGCGATAATACATGCTTTTTGGCTGTCAACGCCCCTTTGGTCTTGTTCTTGCCAGGTAGTATAAAGACCTCTGTGGATTTTTCCCCTAAGAAAAAAGTAATCCTCGCAAAAAAACTAAAACAATTTCCCTCCCCCTTTCTGTATTTTAATTTAATGCAACATGTAACAAAAGATTTTTAACTGGCGGTAATATTAATGACTATGATGGAGTGGCTTTCGCATTCGTACAACATTTCACTTTTGGCCGCTGCTCAATGCTCAAGACTTTAAGACTCAAGACCTTTCAAAAAAATCTTTTTTTCTTTTACAGAAAAGGTGCAATAATAAATGCCGGGGATTTCTCAATGTTTGCTCGCTCAGGCTAAATAAGCTCCTTCTTAAAAAATGATATCAGCCACGGTAAGATATTAGTCCAGTCATCATCAACAGCATCATATGTGAACTTGAGCTTTCTGAGCCGTTGTTGAGCACAAGTCAAATGGCATTATGAAAAGCTGCATTTCTTCTTTCTTCTCGCCTCCAACTACAGCCTTTTTCTCTTTCTCTCTCACTCCATCTCATTACAAATTCATTTCGCGTACACACTTTACGTCCTCATTATTCACTATGCACATGCATTGTTCTGTATTATATTCTCTTCTAAAAAATTTACATTTTCCCCTGTATCGCTCCTATCGTCAAAGTTGGTGCGCTTGGACTAGGATTTTTTTTTCTTTCTCCGTATTTATTCTGAAAGAGTCTGGGAGTTCTGTTAGAAATAGAAATGTTACAATTTTCTCCATAAATGCATTAACGTAAAATACATTTGTATGTCTTTTCTTATCGTTTTGTCGTATCATCCAGTTCAAGAACAGTATAAGTTGATTTGATTAACATGTTGGATAATTTTCAGTCTAGTCCTTGGATAAAACGCTTTAAATGGGAACCCCTGTTTTTCCAGGACTCGAATGGAATATATTATCGCATAATGCCCATGCTATGAAATAAGTTGTGTACAAAGTTTGATAAAAAAAATTGCACAGAGCTCTAGTTTCTTCTCGGAAATGGATGTAGCGCTGATTTTGTAGCTTAAATTTTATTCCCTTCTAAATTATGCGCATTGTGCTTAATTTAGTTAATTTTTCACTCTCAACCGACATCAACGTCGTCATCATCATCACATTTTGGCAAGCGAACTCATTAATGTACTGACCAGGATAGGACAGGAATTTTTTTTTTCTAGCAGGACAGGAACCAAGGAAAACCATACAGGTCACTCTGGCGATTGTTAGTTTTCCGCAAAATTCCTATGTACCTTTTACGATGACTTAACACTCGTGGAATGCCGCTTGGGGAAACAGCTAGTACATGACGAAAGGTGAAACAGAGGAGGAAATGAGTATTTCCATTTTATGCAGGGAAACTACCAAATGAAGAAAATATTTTATGTGAGCAGCACAATTACTACTGCCCGACGAGTACCCCGCCGCATACCACTATCAATAAATGTTTACTCTTGGTTGTACGCTCTATAAGGTGTAGTATTTAGAAGTATTTATAGCCAGGCAAACATGTACCTATGTCTATTTCCAGTTGCCTAACTTTCATGTTTCCTGTGTGTGCCAAATAATATATTTGTATTTTATCATAAAAACTGAAATATTCAAGTAGTCAAGAGGCTAATCAGCATTTACACTTCCTCTTTGAAATTACAAGGTGAGCCGGCACAAGAGAGTTATGTGATGTGGCTGGGTTGGAATATGCCATGACTATCTCGCTTTTTGCACTTTTTTTCTAATCCATTTTACTCCTTTTCTCTTACTTTTTTTTCCGTGAAATATTTTTTACTGCCTCAGTCATCAGTTCACTTCATGCATGCAGCCATACCAGTTATACTAGCAAAGAAAACAAACCGATTGTTTTAAATTGCAACTTGCACTGCTCCTTGCAGCTACAACAAACTAGGTACAACTTTTTTTTTCTGCCTCTACGAATAAAAAATGTTTTAATAAATAGTGCAAAACTTTTTTTTATCTTCAAAAAACTATTTACATTTTGCCAGTGTTTAGGTTCAGGTGCTTATAAAAAAGCTCGCAGCAATTTCGCTTTAGGCACTTTGTACTCTCTGCTTTTTTGCATTTTAATTGCTAACTAAAGCAATTTTCCTCCTTCAACTTGTTAGTTGACTGCACTACTGTGGGCAAGTACGTAGCACATATTGACAGTGAAAACGGAGCTAGAACGAGGAGGACTAATTTTTTCATAAAAGGAGGTTCAATTAGAGTAGCACTTTTCTCCTTGCAATTTCCTCAGAGTGTATTTCAGCCTTAGCATTTTAATATAAAAATTCGTTTCAACTTATGCAAGCTTGCAGTTGATGTTTATCAGAATGACTGACCGTTTTTCTGGTTTACAGAAATGTGTAAAAATCCTTCTCCCAGTGCCACTCGAAGGTATAAACAAAGCGATAAATGCTGATACACTGATAATATCGTCCTCCTAGTCAGACCTACCTAACTACTGCCTCATCGCGTTAGTTTCAGCCTTGTTCATCCGTACGTAATCTATACACCGAAAAATCTGGAATCATCAAGGCAAGGAAAATCACCGTAAAGGAGGCATGAATATATATATTTTGGCATTTAAAAGCAAAATATTTACGTAGGCAAGTTAGTGAAAGGATATAACAATATTCACCTCACATTCCACCTAACAACTTCTGCTGATTTTTCAGTGATAAAAGAGGGAAGCAAAAAGTATTACTTTTATTACTACTATTATGCTAACAAGAGTAGCAGCTTTTGTGCAGCAAGAGTGAAGGCTTTTGTATGCATGTGAATGTTTCTGGAGAGATTCATCAGTAGCTGTTGTGTGATTTCTTTCTAGTAATTGTAAAAGATTTCACAGGTAGATTGCTGTTCACGTTTTCATCTGCACTCGTTCTGGTGGCACTGCTCCGCTCCTTGTCTTATTACATTTTTTATTGATGATGCTCTCAGATACCTGGACTAAGCCGGACCACGGCAAACAAGATTAC
>JAHZND010003226.1:0-12677 GCA_027744115.1 Acrocyrtus sp. NNG-2020 | reverse complement strand
TACGAGAGAGCGTACATCCTACAAAACCCATTCCATTTCGTACTTAAGGTTTATCTCAATTGATTGATATCTACTTAAGATAGCCACAGCCACACAACTCCAGATTCCAGTTTAATGGCGAGCATGTTGCATTGCTGTTTTGATTGACGAAAAAAAAATATATTTTTTTACTGGGGAACACTCCTTGCAAAAAATTACAACTTTTATTATATTCGTCCTCCACAGCAGATAAAAGATAGTGACGGACCCCCTCAATTAAGAGAAATAATGCATTCAATTGAGATATTATTTTTACTGAAGACACTATCAGACCTCAGTGCTATTTCAGTCTGGAACTGCACCAAAAAAATCTCATAATGAGTTAATGAGCTAAAAAAGATAAGAAAAAAGTAGCAGCTTTGGATGAGACCTACCGTAAGCAAAGCAGCTCTAACTATAAGTATGGATGAGATCCAAAAATACAATAAGAATCGGTTCATGCAACTTGAGTCCTCCAGCACTAAAATAAACACTTGATAATCCTTAGCCGGTTCTAAAATGTTAATTACCTTGCTCTGTGGAAGAGGATATATTATATATTTTTTCTCGGGATATCTCTCTCCTAACAAGCTAATACCAGCTCTACCTGGCAGAGATAGAATATACCTGGACTGTTCTGCGATTATCACAGAATATAATAAAAAATAGCAAAAAATCAGCATCAGATTCTTTATTTTTCCTCCACACCATTTAAAATAACAACAGATAAAGAGTGCATATAACCCAACTTATCTAGAATCTACTAGAGTGCAACCAACGCCGCCGCCGCAGCCACATCGAGCATGCAACCTAAGTAAAAAAAAGAAAGCCCAGTGCATATGTCTATGTGAGTGCTACCCACATAAATAATAGCGTTATCTCAACTTTCCTTCACAATATATTTTTTGTGTGGTTTCAAATGTGATAAACGTTCCGGATTATTATCATCACCTGCAATTAAGGGAAGCATCCATGCAGCAACAAAAAAAAGCTACCTTTTTGCCGCTTTGTACACCACTTCAAAAGCGCAGAGAAACAGCACAAATGACACATTTGTCGATGTCGATGCAGCGTTTTTTTCACTAGGCACCTCAACCTCTACCAAAGCTGACATTTCCCTTAATTAATGAACAAAAAGTGTACTAGAGAGAAGAGCAAAAGAGAACAGTCAAGCCGCACACGTACACTTTTCCCAATTCTCACACCGACTGCCATCAGTTTACATAATAAGGATAATGATACGTTAAGATAGTTCTGCTCCTTTTGACTTGCAATCAGTCAGTTATGATAGGGATGTATTTTTTTCTAGTTGCATTTACTACTACAGTACTAAACTGCAGATTGCCAAAATAGATTAAGGAAAAATAAGTTAGCGCCAGCTACTGCTACTGCTGCTCATCGAGTCTGGGAGGCGGTTGCGGTTGTAATGAAGAATATACGAAAATAATAAAATGGGAATGCAAATGTGTAAGTGTAAGACGGTGAATTTTGCTATGTTCCTTATCACCCTCTTTAAAGAAGTTATCACAAATCTTTATTTTCCTTTCTATCAGTTCTATAAAAAACCGAACCTGTATTTGACAGTGGCGCTCATACCACAGCAGCAGCCAAGAAAACATTTGGTGAGCAAGATTATTTTTCTGCAACTGCAGCAGTGAGCAAGAACAAAGGAAAATATTTAGATGAATTAATTGGACTGCAAATGGCATTAATTTGCATCCAATGAAGTAGCTCTCGTAATAATCGCAGATCTACAAAGGAAAATATTTAGATGAATTAATTGGACTGCAAATGGCATTAATTTGCATCCAATGAAGTAGCTCTCGTAATAATCGCACATCAAAACATAATTCTGGCATATCCAATATTCACTGGGAATCGTATCTTCTACACTTATGCACTAGTAGAATCAATTTTTAAAAAATAACAACGTCTAGCTCTAGCAATTGAAATTAAATGTTTTGTAAAATCCAGTAGCCTTACTAATCCGATGGAGAAAATGCTAGATAATTTGATATGGATATCATTAAAACGAGATCGGTCTNATCGTATCTTCTACACTTATGCACTAGTAGAATCAATTTTTAAAAAATAACAACGTCTAGCTCTAGCAATTGAAATTAAATGTTTTGTAAAATCCAGTAGCCTTACTAATCCGATGGAGAAAATGCTAGATAATTTGATATGGATATCATTAAAACGAGATCGGTCTAGTATTGTTAGGCAACTTTTTTTAGGAGAGACAAGGAGAGGAAACGTCAGTTAGATTTAGTCAGAATAATTTTTTAGAAATAAAAAATTGAGCTTGATAGGTTTGCAAACGTCAGGTAGGATTAATAAATTGGAGAATATATTGTCCACTATGTAAATAAGGAAAAGAAGTAGCACATAAAAATATTCTTCTTCCAGAAGAGGAGAGACTCACATCGCAGCGTGATACTGTGTGTGAAGAATGAAGAAGCCCACTCAACTATTCAGTATGAGATTATTGCGAAATCCGAGAGAAAATAGAACGATAAAATCGCAATTGGCAAAGTGATTCATTTTTACAGGTTAGCAGCTTCAGTAAGAAGTGCGGCAACGAAGAAGGTGAGATTTCAAGCTGCAAGTTGCAACCTGACCCTGTCTGTGAAGACTATTAACTACCAGTTGAAAAATAAGGACTGTCAAGTTTTTGCGAGAATTCGAGCATATTTTATTACCAGCAATTACAGCATTATGCACTTATGACAACTCCAGTTGTCCATCCTTTCTCACTTGGCGTTTTATTGATGGATAATGAACCCCATAAAAAGACTAGCTGATAAATTGATCTCACCACAAATATATAAAAAGGGATTTTTGTATTGGAATGTTAGCTGCTTTCATTAAAATTGCTTTTCCTTAGTTGATCTTGATTGCAGAGTAGTATTTTTAGATCTGGCGCATAATGAACTGTTAAATTCCTTAAAATAAATTGAAACAACATCAAATATGTACACACGTCTTGGTGTGCCTACACACTACATTAAAATAATTGAGACCACTTTAAGTTTTTGCAAAAACAGCATTTGCCTACTTTGTGTGGCAAAAATAAAGTTGCCAATTCGAGCTAAAAAAAGAATTAGGAATTTTTGGAAATGGAATGGGCCTTATAATATTTTTTTATATATAAAATTGCACCACTCCTTGACTCCTTTACAAATATATACTTAGGTAGGTACATGATACGAGATGGGGCAACTTCAGACACTCTCAGAAAAATCCATCCACTGCAACTTTCCTAAGATGCAGATGAAATAGGAGTTCCCTCTCAGCCAGAGTTGTTGTTTTTCAGTGTTGATTACATTGTTCTTTTTTTCGTGGTGTTTGGCTGGGCGCATTGCATTGCTAGCTTTTTTTTACAGCTTTGGGAGCTAAAATGGCATTTTCTTTGCTTTCATTTTTGGCGTACACAAGAAAAAGGGAGAAAGTAGACGGATTCTAGAGAGGGAGTACATTTTACACTATCATGGCAAAATAATAAAGCTATGGATCCGAAAAGATCGAAGTGAAAAGCTCGACGAGGTGATGTAGCTCTCACGTCACGTCCTAAGCGAGCGGTCGCTCAGTCTCTACTCTGCTAATTTATTCATTATTCGCACCAAAATGTGTAATAATGATAGTGACATTAACTTGGCGGAGTCTCAAGAGGGCTTTAAAAACATCATGTATTATGAACCGAGTCGGTCCGATTCTCACATCTTGCTGGGTAATGTAGAAAAGATAAAAAAAGTAAGAAGGAGTCTAGCACACCCTGATAGTAGTAAGGGAAGGGAAAGGAAAAAATGTGCGAGACAGAAAAAAAAGTATTTTTTTTTCTCGGGCGAAAATAGTATTTATCAGAATTGGAAAAAATAGTGTATGTCTATACGGATTATATGAGTTTTCTGTTTTTACAGATTGTCTCATTTTGGGAAATGCATGGAGGAATTTAGTTTCTCCAATTTAGATACGTGTATATATCGTAAACATTGCTTTTCTTCTAGGGATCGGTTCAGTAACTGCTACGCACGGGTAAATATAACGCTTCCCTTTTTTGGTATGTAGGTAGCCTGTTATGTGGAACTCACATCAGCTGAATCCATAAGTACTTGGTCTTGGTGCCTAACTTCGGGGTTTTTCACTGTTCGCACTAAGTTTTCCATATCCGTGATAGCTTTTTGGAGGTCGATTGGATGAAAAAAAAGGAAGAGAAAACTATTTTTACGCATTTTTATGTCACTTCCTGAAAATGATTTTTTTCTCACTTCGTCTGCTGCATTTCGGTTTGGATCGTTTTGTTGCACCGACCGAAAGTTACTTTACTCCAATACTCTTCGTGTTTCACACAGTTCTAGATATTTCTAGAGGAAATTGATAGCAAGTGGCAGAGTGAGTGAGTGCAAGAGCTACCTTTGAGTTTTCCTTGTAGCTTTTGTAACTTTCCGATCTGCTTTTCAACAAAAAAAATATATTCCCCTTTTTGCCCGCCACATCATATCAAGTGCAAGCTTGGATGAATTTTTTTTCACGCCAAAGTTAAAATGCACTGAAGCACTTTTGGCAGAAACACTTTTCGATTAGAAGGGAGTGAATGGCTGTTAATAGCCAGTGCAGTAGCAATTCACACCAATTTTTATCCCTTTTTTTCAAAGCTGCACTCTGTACGCATCTCCAGGGGCATTACCATCTTTTTGCATTTCTTTCTTTTGATCTCAAATAATAATGTTTCCTTAAAAAGGGTTGTTATTTTCTCTGAAATGATGTGATTTCCGACAGCTCACAGGAGAGCCAGATGCTTTTCATTGCTTGTCACCAATAACACAGGGGCTGACATTAGATGCATTTTTATTACAAACGGATTATTTTCATAGAAAATATGAAACATTTTTTATCACTTTAACTCACCCAGCCAAGCCAATATCGGCTTCCGCTTTGATTCAAGAAATTTCAGTCGTGACACGAGTGTAACAGAGAAAAGAACAAACCACAAAGAATAAAATATTCATTCTCCCCGAAAAAACTAAATTACATCGGTTTTCCAATTTACACATTCCCTTTAATATGTTTTTGAGCAGTTGAAAGGGGTCGACGTGTTATGTGATCTCAAATTTATAAATATTTATAAGCATTGATTTCATTTTGGAAACAGAAGGTCTTTTTATCGATTAAACCAAAACGACCAATGTCGAATTTTGACACTTCAAGAGTTCAGCTCTAGATTTTATTTTTTTACAAAAGTTAAGCCAGAATTACCCCAATAGCTTCACTCGGTCAGCTATCGAAAGTCAAGCTTAAACTTTTATATTTTATTTCTCAATAATTGCCAAGCGCTTGACCTCTAGACCAAACAATCGCAACCTGTTGGAAAGGAAAATGGCATTCTTCTGTCACTCTGCTAATATATTTAAATATGGTTATTGTTTTCCGTAACGTTTATATTTTGTGCCGTGTTGAAATAAGCGAGAGAATAGTCTTTTCCATCCCCTTACAGCACCTTGTATATACGCTCACCCGCAGTGCATTTCAGGTTTTCAGCTCTCCGCCAAACTGATCTGGTTATGATTTAGCTCTTTTTTCAACTTTTCACATCTTACGAGTGTAGACCTTTCCTCCTTTGAGTAATGTTTTCGCGAGGCGATGTTAATTTCCTCTAAATGTAATGCAGCTCAACACATTTGCATGAGTTGTAGACATGAAATGGCATTCCCTCATTTTTTCACTTTGGTCACATTGCACTCCTTCCCGTACTTCCTCTCTGCTAACTATGCCCACTAACCTGTCAGTTTATATCTCCTGGGAAGGTAGAAAAAGGAATGTGATGTTCGTCGAGTGCAATCGTAATATCGCAGGCCCGAGGAGCATGTCCTGTTTCTCTCACACAAGCACAGCAGCCATTGATTGCAATCATTGCATTTCATAAAAAAGTCAAAAATGAACTTATATTTCAATTTTTATGTGCAAAAGTAGGTAGGAGGCTGTTTAGGGGCTGAGTAATTATGTTACGTCCCGGGCAGAGATCAGCAGTAAAGCATAATAAGCAAAAATACTTTACTTTTTTCTAACTGCACTGGGCAAGGTAGTTTACAAGGGAGGGCAGTAACGCAACAGCAAAAACGGCAAACGGCAGCGCATTTTTTTCTTGCCCAGGCATAAACTTTTTTAAAAAATATTCACTGCCGCAAGGCTGGGATGTGGTATCCCTTACCATGAAGCACTAAATTTCTTGATGAGCGCCATAAACACAACTTCATATTTTAATGATGAAATGGGCAGAAAATTTCTATTAAATTAGCTTTTGGTATGTCCAGCAAAAACGCTCAAAAAGCTCAAGCGCAGCTTGCAGGCTAAAGCGAAAGCCACAGCACACTTTTGCCTTAGTCGTGGGCAGAGCAGAATGCAGAAATTAGTTTACAAGTAATTAACTGGAGTCCCGAAGGAACTGCTACCACCCACAGCTCCAAGCACATATTTTTGTAGACGAATGAGCACAGTTTTCCGAGCGCCACCACAGCGCAGTTTGCACAAGAAGGTGAGCTGCAATCAGAGCAGAATTTGAAACATAATCCGTTTTTGACCGTAGCAGGTCGTATTGCATTTGGTTGCTGTTGCTGCCACACTCAGGTAAAAATTCGTATTAATAGGCACTTAAAATCAATGTATAGATTAGCCATTCCGCATACAATTTATCTTGTCGTAAGGTCCTCCAAAGGCCATAAAACTGTCAAAAGTCGATTGAACTTAGGGTAATCTATGCTTCATAATTATTAAATTAGCATTAAATATCTCTCTCCACTTGACAAGACATCATGTGATGAAGATAATTGCACATGCCCACTTCTGATAAACTGCTCACATTTAAGATTGGAGAAAGAAAAAGCAGTGCAATCATAAAAAAAGATTAGCTTCTTCCCTTCCCTTTTAGTAAATTTTTTTTGGAGTAGGTAGTCACTCAAAAGTGTGGGATGGGCCAATTTTGCCTTGCCAAAAGAGAAAACAGAAGTGATATTAGTTGGTGAACCAATTCTGTCGATTTGCAATATACGACGATAACTCTCTAGTGGAGTAATACTACTGGAGTTCACTCATTGTTGGTGGCATGTTATGCATAATTTATAAGGAAAATGGCCAAAGCACATTACAGTAGTAATAAAAAGAGAGGAAAAAAAGTAGCACCTACTTTCAATAAAAATTCAATATTTCATGTCACAATATTATTAAAACACATTATGTATCTAAAGTCATTAACGGGGGATTGGGCAGCCCTGCCCATGACAGGATTCCATTTTCATACATGGCTCTTATTGATTATGGTATTATTGGCTTCCTACTTTAATATTTATGGCTAATAACAATGAACTGACAATGAGCCCGTTTTTTTAAGGGAAATGGTGGTGTGGTGACCGTGTAGCGGTGAAGTGGATAGGTAATAAAGGTAGGAAAAAGTGGACTAAAATGAAACGAATTTACAGCCGAGGTGCTAAAGCTACTAAGAGCGGGAGGTCAGTCAGGTGAGTAGTAGAGTAGGCATGCCGAAGATGTATTTTTTTTGGATTAGTGGCGGAGTCTCTTTTCTCTTCCTTTGACGGTAGTACAAACTGCGGACCCGCTTAGGAGAAACATTAGGACTGACCTGTTCTTTTTGAAGGTACTCCTTGTGAGACCATATATGAGTGGGGAGCTAATAGAATGCAAAATTATTCCTGCTTTTATTGCGGTTTCATGGGAGATAATTAATTTTTACTTTGGTTTTATTGTTTGTATCGGGCTATTACATAAATTTAAATTTTACGCGAGGGAGAAGCGAATCACTGCAGAAAGGGAAACTTATTTGTAGGGCATGTGTCAGCGAAAGGATATTATGATATCAACAGCTAAACCAGAAAACCGGAGTTATTAGTTTTTTTGTGCCAAAGCAGGATTTTTCGTGTGAATGTGTATCTAAAAATAAAAACCTTTCACCTTTTAGCTTCATGTTCAAACACTTGCACCCGTTCACCCCGTTTTACTTTTTTGTATCCTCCAGAAAAATCAGCTTCGAGAGCTTAATCGTAATTTCGTGACCGGTTAATTTTTATGATGAAGACGGTGATCAGCGCTTGCATGTCTACAGAAAATATGCATATAATTTATGCATAAAAATTCAATAAAAATGTGCAGCAGGGATCCACTTTGCTCTTGTTGGTTGTAGATTTTACTTTCACGCTGAAATGCAATGTACGAGAGCATCTACTTACAGCATGATACACCTTTACAAAAAAATTCTAAAAATTAATGTGATTGCAAAAACGTACGTACAAAAATTTCGTTTAAAACAGAGTGATAAGTCCGGTTAATTTTTATGATGAAGACGGTGATCAGCGGTTGCATGTCTACAGAAAATATGCATATAATTTATGCATAAAAATTCAATAAAAATGTGCAGCAGGGATCCACTTTGCTCTTGTTGGTTGTAGATTTCACTTTCACGCTGAAATGCAATGTACGAGAGCAGCTACTTACAGTATGATACACCTTTGCAAAAAAAAAATTCTTAAAATTAATGTGATTGCAAAAACGTACGTACAAAAATTTCGTTTAAAACAGAGTGATAAGATAAGCAACTTATCTAGAAAATATACTGCAATATACGACCTGTCTGGAGTTTCCAATTCCACACTTGAGCATAATGACTCAAAAACCCTTTGACGATGATTTTCTAATTTTCACGATAGAGCTGATGAGCCGACTGCTACTACGACGAGGTGAAATGACCTGTCAGTCATTTCGTTTTGGGGCTGACACACATCACTATATGGCTCTGTGTAAAAGTCAGACTGTACTTACTTAAGGAAGCAGAAGGTCATGCTGTGTAGACTTTTTTTGTGCTGGCAGCTCCCCAACATAAACGGTTCCATTCCTATAATAACTTTTGTTATTAGTAAATTATGTGCCCTTTTTGATGTTACGGCAGTAGTATGCCGACTGACTTTAAGCTTAGCAGGATGACTGCGATAATAGCACTGCCTCCGGTAAAATAAGTCAGTCATAAGTCGGCAAGTGGCAGACAGAAATGACTCCGAAAACTGGACCAAAGTTATATGCAATTGGTACTGTTAATAGCACTGCTGATGAGTTTACCAGTACTCGTGTGCGTGTGGCTGTGGATGTCAAGTCCGTTTTTAACTTTTTTTAAGAGCTCCTGTTCTTGGCTTAAAGCCACAGCCATAACTTTTTTATATTTTCCCGGAGAAAAAAAATGTTGGAAATCAAAGCTTTTATTAAGGGAAGAAAGTTAGGCATGATGAGACAGGAGAAAAATGATTAGTTTTTTTGGTCTCCCCTGAAACCCATATGCATATTATTTTGGAGCACACACCCAGTAGTAATCTCCAACTTAATTACAGTAATTACAGCTCGAAGATTCTGAAAAATGTCCGTCTTTCCTGTACAATCTTCTCTCAGACTCCCTGAGCGAGTGTTAAGATGAATATTATTTTTTTTGAATGACTGGTGCAGAGAAATGAAATAGTAATTTTAGCTACTGGGTATCATGCGAAGGGACAAGAGTTGCTTTTTAAAAAAGCCATATCATCAGCCATAGCTACTGCTACAGTTTTACCCCGACTTTGTGAAAGAAAAAAAATGTAAAAATGTGAGTTTTCTCGTTTATTTAGCTCGTTGCAGTAATTTCAGCTCGCTCACTTAAAAACTACCTGTGATGCTTTAAATGACAGCCTCCGAGGAGGGTGTGGTGGACACATCATCATATCAGCCACCATTACATTTTTCAGTCTTCCTTTTGAACATGAGCATGATGATGAGTTGGGCTCATTCTTTTAAAAAAGTGAGCACTTATCTTCCTCGCTTTCGCCCAGAAGTGCTCACTTCTACAATGGGAAGAGTTTAACTTGTTTCGCTACCCATATTGAAATGATTCAGGAGGGCGGTAGCGACTTATATTTTTAAGAGAGAGGAGAAAGAAGGATGAAGTCCGTGCAGTAATGACTCCTCCACACTACCGAAATTGACACTGATGATGGTAATTTCAAGTCCTATAGTGCAGTACCAGAAATGGGCCGGAAAACCGCTGTAATGAGGCGCAATTATGAGGAGGAATTTTAACCACATGATAATAAACCGTTTTTTTTTGAGTTGGGAAACCAAAGAAGTGGGATATTTCGATAAAAGTATGAAAAGGGGAGCACGATAAAAAAAATATATTTATTCCTACGTGAAAAGCGTTAAAAATCAATTTTTGTAAAGTAGGAAAGGAGAAGCACTAAAAAGTAGGTAAATTATTAACACCCTCGAGATTTCAACCCTTACTTAAATACATTTTTATCAGTAGCAGCAAGTACGTCACCGAATAATTTTCGTGAGTGAAGTAGCCAGGGAAAACGTTTATCAATAATTTATGTGGTAAGACAGGAAAAAGAAACAGTCTTGGGATAAATCTATCAGCAATATGTGAGTAAAATTGCCAGGTATCCAAGAGAAAAAGTCCTTCCGAAAGTTTTCTTTAACCTCAGCTGAACTATTATCTCCAGAGAGGTGAATTATAGGGTTCTTGGTTAGTAAGTCAAAGATTTCCAGGTCTATCACATGAATTATGACTTCCTCCTCAACGCACTTGAGGCTTATATAGCAGCTTTGGTGAAGGATCTGCGGTGGTAGTGGTACAAGCCATATTTTTCGTTTCTTGGAATAAAAAAAATTGGAATCAATTTTATAATCGTGGAGGGGAAAAATCGTGGGTAGGGATGGGAAAATTGCTTTCGCCCTCCTCACCTTTTTTATGGATTACAGGGGGCAGAAAAGTCCACTTATCGGAATTAAAGCTGCAGAGGGTTTCCGTGATCATATCATGATCGTGTTCGTCATTAAGTTTTAATTTTTAGTGGTGGTGTACATCCAATTTTACCAATATTCAGGGAACGGAAGAAAGTTTTTTCCTCAATAATAACGTTGCCTCAAGAAAACTATTTTAAAATGGATACGAATTGGGACTAAAGCTTTCGCTTTAAGTGAGAAAAGAAGCGTTTTAAAATGATTGATTGAGGAAATGTTCAGATAATAATTTGGAGAGCTGGGATCGATAATTATGGGAGGGACTTTAATAAAACTAATACTTCAGCTGACTACACACCACACCTAAACATTTTAATTATTTTAAGTATCTCTTCTGGCGTAAGTGTACCGACATATCCATTTAATTGTACTTTACAAATACTGTTTTACCAATTCCTTGTACTATTAAAAACATTTGCAAAAAACTTGCAGAATTACATCGGTATGAGCACCAGCATTTGATATTGGTTAGATACTTTGAAAGGGTATGTCGCAGGACTAAGTTAAAATTTTATGATCTGTTAGCTCAAATAACCGATGAGTTATTGGTTTAGGTCACGCACACTAATCAAGTCCTTATACTGCCCTCAGCAGAGCAATATTGTTCCGGTTCATCAAGCTCACCAGTGGTCTTGAATTCGGCACATATTTCAAAGACTTGTTGCCCCTTCGAGTTATCACAAAAGGTTCCTTCCACTATTATGAATAGCTAATGGCGAATTGAGTCCTGCCAGATACCTAACCCAAGTTCAACTCTTTCTCAAGTCGCCCTTCCATTCATTTTTATATGCTATTAAGCAACATCCGTAAGTAATACCTTTTACCTCTTGTCACAACAGGACCATACCAAAACTGCATTATTTTTATATACTCAAACCTCATTTTTCAAAAGAAATTTACATCAACTACAGTGAATAAGCTGAATAATCTGAATGAGTAAACTTTAAGAGCACTTCTATTTGTCTGTGAGAAATTGTTCCAATTCACAATTCAGTATTGATAGGTGTTTGGCATTCTCCAAACCCCAATACAATTGGATATTGAGTGAGGAACAATAAGCCTCTCAAAGATTTATAGAGGTTTCCTAAAAAACGAGTGAATATCGTTATAAATATCAATACTATGATAGTAATTCAACTCTATTTTTTTCTTTCCTTGCAGATACAAAAATGACGCGTTCTACTGGCCCGAAAGGTAATAAAAATTTGAATATATCCATATTTTTCAGCATTCTTCTTTTGTGTTGCTTGCATACTTCTTCCCATTATTTGTCATTGATCTTATTGATACCTTTCCCCATTCATTTTGAGCCCCACTCCTTCAGCATTGACTCTTATTGCTGTCAGTGCCTAAATAGAAATGGACTCTTAACTTAGCCCCTTCAGGCACTCTTTTTTCATCCGTATCAATGACTGTTTGTTGTGCAGCAGTGTTATGCGGATAAAAAGATATTGACTGGTAATAATAGTAATATTGAAGTAATAGAATAAATATTGGAGAGGGATAGGGCAAGGATATACTTCACCTTTTGTTGAGATTGTGGGACGGATGGGCACGCAATAAAAAAAATATATTTCACGTGCCCCTTTTTCTACTCCTTTTTTAAAGACTGCAGAAGAGCTCTCCATTGTTGGATTTTACCAGCTTTCCTAAATCTAGAATGCATAAAAAATTGCACCTAGTCGCAAAATATGGAAGTTACGTAGGTACGTAGATTTCGCAAAGTGAAAAGTGAGATAACACAATTTGCATGAGAATACCTAGCAAAATGCGAATTTGGTAATATAATTATATAATTGCTTCTTTCTTAACTCTTTCACAAATAAAAA
>JAHZND010003225.1:0-12844 GCA_027744115.1 Acrocyrtus sp. NNG-2020 | reverse complement strand
AAGCGAAAAAATTCTTTGGGACTTTTTGGGTTTTTTAAAGGCTTAAGCATTAAAAATGAAGAAGGTCACGCCAGCAGCTAGCACCATGCAAGCTTTTTTTGGCTTTGATTAATAGTGCACAAGATGGGGCAATTAGGAACTCTGAAAACAAACCGATCCGTTTTCTAAAAGGAGATTAAGGAAACTTAATTTAATTTATAAATTAGAAAACGACTAGGAAAAAAATCCGAAATCTGTGTCGTTGAGAATTGTGTTTACACAATTCAAAGCAGAGATGGATTGTTATAAGCACTATCCTCTCCTGTTTAAAATTTTTCTTGGAAACTACGCGGAGAAAGTAATGGAAGAAAAATTAGTTTAGAGCTCCATTTAAAACCTCCACCGCTCCTCACTCCTTCATTCATTGCACAAATTATAAAAGCGGAAAAAGCTCACATAATTTTCAGCTAAGAAGAAATTTTTTTTACAAACAGAAAGCCCATAAATTAGCCCGGGATGACTCAGCATGACAGAAAATTTCAAAACTAAGAATTTAGCATCGGCATCACCACCAAAAAATATATAGTGAGGACCTAAAAACAGTCCATTTAGCAATTTTTTTTCTTCATCTTCCTCCAACGTACAGATTTCGGGCACGCTCGGAGGAAAAAACGGTCGCGATCCCTCAAAAAATATATATCTCTCGGTATCAACTAGTGTTTTTAGAAGCGTGCTAATAATGCCGTTTCCGCCTAATGGACGATACAAAAGTTAGGCTTTACTGCTCTGATTTCTGATCTGAACTTTGCACGAAAGAAGTCATAGCAAGACATTAGCGAAGTGATCTGTATTTTGGTGGCGATCAGTGGAAAAAAAAGAGCAACCTGCTTTGTACTGATCATCGTCATTATTACGGTGACGGCAGGATCACCATCAATTTCCCGATCGTCTTGAAAGAAGGGGGCAATCTCAATCTCTCTCGCAATTTTTTTTATTTTGCATAGGAACCAGTCAGCGCCAGCGGATGTCATGTCATAATCTTGGCACAGTTACGTGAATTCGAATCAGCAGCGTCATTACTCTCCGCGTCTCCTTTTTTTATGTTTTCCCCACGACAAAATCAGATGTCTTTGGTGATGAGGAAGATGTCTTTGGAGCGAATTTCATGCACATTTTTATGGATGGAAATTTATCATCACTCCTTTTTTTATATGTTTTCCCCACGACAAAATCAGATGTCTTTGGTGATGAGGAAGATGTCTTTGGAGCGAATTTCATGCACATTTTTATGGATGGAAATTTATCATCACTTATCATCAGACTTTTTGCTTGTAGACTGACCTATATATATTTCTGGGAGATTTAAATGAGTACACTTGTTCCATACACGTCATCAGCAGTAGCATCTGATTACGAGCAAAATAAAATAAAATTCGTGCACTGATCAACTGTTGTACCCTGTCCGGACGCGTCTTTAGGTCTACGTCGTGACTAGTGAGTAGTGAGTTGTGAGTAGTGTGCAGTACGTTTTTCAGTATTTTTTTTATCAATTCGACAACCTCCACACCCAGGGAAAAAAAATCGGAGACAGCGGAGAAGACACATGATACCCGAAATAAATAGAATTATCGAATATCACTTTAAAAATTGCGGGAGAAAAAAAAGAGACATCCATGTCATAATAAATAGGGCATGCATATAAGACATGCATTCTGCGCGCTCGCTTATCATGATATGATAAATACACAGATCATATATCACAAACACACACTACACACAGTCTTTCCGTTTTTATTACTGCTGCTGGGTTGTTGCAGTTGGAAAAATAAAAAGCAGATTGGGAAAATTTTTGAATAGAAATTAAAGATGGGCCTACGTAAAATAAAATGCATTTTTAAAAGGGGAAGATGAAGCGTGAGAGAGAAAAATGTTTTTTTTTGCGGTAGTGGATTCCGCACGTCTTTTCTGGGCAATTTGAAGGCACTCCGTGAAACTGAAGATGGGGAGATTTCTTTTTTTAAAAAAATATTTTTTTTGCGAGGAATGATGAATAGGATAATAGGAGCACGACAAGGAATGCAGGATGGGATGGTGCAGAGAGAGGGTGACCTCGTCAACGACCGTTCCAGTTTTGAAAAAGTGTATTTTTATTTTTAAAGAGACGACGTTTTATTTATATACAAAAACCAGCTGACCATTGTTTATTTACTTATTTTTTTCAGACTAAAGTCAAAATAGTAAGTCTGCTTGTGTTGGCACCAACTCCCAAAAAATAGTAACAATTGTGCTATTTCTTTTAAGCTTTTTAGAGTGGCATGAGCATTATCATGCTCATGACTGGACTCTATTTTTATATGGAGCCACTAATTTATCACACTTTCTAGGCCGGGTAATTGAGAAAGATTTAAAGTTATTAGTTGCTTGCATTGCATCACCCTCCAATAAAAATAAATTCGGGTAAATGGTAAATTACAGCGCATTTTTAATTTTGGCTCTAAATTGCAAAGTGCACTGCATAAATTGCTTTTAGAGTGGATCGAGATTCAGGATTGAGGCTACAGGCTTGCCATTTTTTTTGCGAATATAATCTTGGGCAGATTCCAGGTAGCTCGAGTACTTCGGGTAACCCTTTTCCTGTCTTACTTTTTAGCGTGATTATATTTTTCAGTACAGTTTATTTCGGTTGGTCATGCTGAAAATTCAACCTTGGAGGGAAGTGGAATGATGATGCTGCGAAATCTTTTGTGTTGCCCCTTTTTTCATAAGTATTTTCGTGCTGCAATATACTCCATCATTATGCAGAGCGCATGCCTAAATATTGCAGTGAAGGAGAACTTCCTTTTAATTATTTTTTCGAGGGGCACACTAGAGATAGGTGATTTCGCCGTAAAACTATTCCGAGAATTTTTTGAAAAGGCTGAGACCCCGCTACACTGTTACAGGATGAGAATAGGACAGAGAAAAAGCCGAAACAATTGGAGCTCAGAGCTCGAGCTCACCTACGTGTAAAATACAAAGCGCGAGATTTCAGCATTGTGTGATTGTCTCCGAAAAATTTTCCTCCTTCCTCGAGAAAAACAATGCCGCTTGGTTCCCACTCCTAAGAGTAAATCTTTATTTCGGGTGCTTCAAAAGTGAGCAATTCAATAGGCCACTTTTCCCAGAACACCTAATAACTTCTCTCCTCCACTGAAGCACTCCGAGTTATGTGATTTTATTCAGACATTCCCACCTCCCTTTCTTTGTTTCAAATCTTTTTTAATTGTATTAACTCATAAGTGTCAAGTTTTCCTTTTTCTATGGGACTCTGCACTCTCCTGCATACTTTTTTTGTACTGAATTAATTTTCTTTTTTTTGTAACTGCCTCGCCTCTTTAATTATCAAAAAAAAATATTTCTTGAAAAGGCTTCAGCTTCCAAGTTCCAACTCCACATTTTTTTAAAACATTGCAACTATACCGCACTCACAATTCGGAATAATTGCGCTTTCCCATTTGTTAAAGAGGAAAAAAACGAAGAAGCGTTATTCCATATCGCCACTCCATCCATTTTACTAGACAATAGACACGTATGCAAAAAAAATGTATAGCAAAGCTAGAGCTGGAACAAAAGGGAAAAGAACAATTCGTATAAATTTATGGGTGCTCGCGAAAAGTTGCAGTGCGAGCGCTCCACTCATTTAACAGAAGAAGAATTAGAGGTGCTGACAGAAATGCTGTGGGTCCCACCGCCTCTTTTCTCACTCTTCCGAGAGAACTCAAAATATATATTTAGCTTTGCTCGAAAAGTGCACAAGAGCCATGAGCAGTGCCTTTGCCTTCTCTTGGAAGAAGAACAAAGGAAAAGCTTTAGAGCTCTCCAAGAGAAAAAAAAGTAATGAAAACGCTGAAAGATTTCAAATGAAGATTCATGACTCCTTTATTAATCGACAAATGTGTGAAATAAGTGCGTTCCCTAATTAAGATATATTTTGAATTAGTCCTTCTTTATTATTATTTAGTACGGGGCTATTAACACATTAGCCATTCCAGAGAGAGGAAGAACTTTTTTCAGCTACTTTTTTCCCATACAAATAATGAAAGCAGTAGAAAAAAAATGCTTGGTCGAGCAGAAATGACTTTATTTTCTGCTCCTTTTAGCCCATCCAAAATAAAACTCTTTTTAGTCTTTTTTTTGAAGTCGAAAGTTTTTTTTGCTGTGCTACAAGCTTCGAACTTCCACTTGCAAACAGAAAAAACGTACTTTTTAGCATTAATACTTGAGCGTATTTACAAAAAGCTTGGAATAAATCAGGATTTACACACTGCTAGTTTTACTTTTTTTTCTGTTGGGCTATCACTATCCGTCTATTTTTGTAAGCGTTATAGAAAGTATCCCTCACTAACCATCGCAAACCACCTTCCTCGTTTACTACTGCATGTCAGCAATTGAAATCCCATGAAATACTGCTAACTGGTTGTATCTAAAATGAGCACGATTTATGTAGATTTTAGGTATCAGTTTACACTTCTCGATATCAAAAAATGTTTGTTAGCGAGACTCTACCCTAATCTCTTCTCCTCCTCATTTCGGCGACCACCAGGATCCGGACTTTAAACATAGTTAATAGTCAGGAGAGCGAAACCGCTCGGCGCTCTCATATTTATTACGTGTGTACAAGAGAAAAAATCGTGTGCGGGAAATCTATAGCAGCCACTTCCACATCTCCAAAGTCGTCCGCGTCACATCTCCAATTTTTATGAGTTCTTTTTATCCGATCTACTCCATAATTTTATGAAATGAGTAAGCAAACTCGTCCTTGTAGGTATATAGGCTCCCTACAACTTTTGCGATGTGAGTGACATGTGCAATCTCAAAATATAAAAAAAATAAAAATTATTTATCAAGCGGACCGTAGCGGAACGCTATACACCTCCCACCACGGCCCTTTTCCTCTTTCTCACTCGGCCACAGAGGATGACTCCGCCAGCCGAACTTTGCTTTTTTTCCTCTCGTAATAAAATCCATTCTGTCACGTCCTTTTTTTACATTCATCTCGATTTCAATCATTTCACTGTTGTAAGTAGGATAAACCCGTTTATTGTGCTGTTTGTCCAGGTGCACTCAAAAAAAATCTCAACTACTCCTCAGCTCTTTTTTATAATAATAATAATTCTCATCCACTAATTCTCCAGTGCACATAATAGTGTGGCATAGTGCAGTGGACCCTGACACTCCAAAAATAAGAGAGAGTAGTACAGTTGAATGAAACTTACTATTTTTTTATAAATGCAGCAATCAACTCATGTCACCATTATCCTCCTCCTACACAATGTAGAATGCGAGCTTGCTCCACTCACTCCCGTCATGTCATGTCATTGTCAACAGCCCACTCGAAAGAATTCAGGCAGCCAGGCTAACCCATTAAAACCATTTGGATAGCATCAACTTTTTTTTACTACTTTACTCCACTTCACCATGCATGCCATTCTTTTCTCGAGATTTTTTTATGCGTTTTCCACTCTTCCCTCGTAAGCTCTCTCCTTCCCCCTATTTTGCTTATAACCATTCCTTGGCGACTTTTCTTATCACCCTTTTTTATACTCTTTCTCTCTCTTCGCTAAATACTGCTGACAAGGCGTCTTTGATCAATTGGGTTTGTAAGACAGAGCCAACGCCAAGTAAGCAAGAAGTGGAAGAGAGAGCACGAGAAAACGTATCGAATAACCGACAGGCGCCTTCCATCCTTTCAAAACTGCTGAACCCTATTGTCCCCGAGCTTCCTCTTCAAAAAATATATATTTTTTTCCGACAGCGACTAAAATTCCGCACTAAAAGATATCACGTCTTCTCCTATTATCTTAACGTCAAAAAATTATTTCGCATACTCATTTCATTTTCTGTTTTGTAATAACATAAAAAATATTCGTAAAAAAAAGTTGAAAGAGCAAACTGCTAAAGTACTTATTTAAAATGCATTATGGAATATAAAATAAACTTTATTTTCGTAGGTGTAAGCATATTTTTTTCTCCCCTTTTTAGTGCTGTTGTTGGGGCTGTGGGCAACTCTAATAATGATAAAAACTGAGGTAGTGAGATAAACGCGTGAAGCAATAAAAGTGTTGTCGCGAAAATAAAAATAGTTAGTTTAGCTCCATTTATGGTAATGTATTTTACGTCTGGGCATGAGCATCAGAAGAGCACATCTCTCCAAGAAAAAAAGATAACTGAGCAAACACATCCTGCCTCTGTTGTTGTCATTATGGAGCTGACTAACGACCAAGTTATACTGGCTGATGTGGAGCCTCTAAAAAGTTCAGAGGCTGAGATTTTTTTTAAAAAAACAAAATTCCTTGCCTCTGTTGTTGTCATTATGGAGCTGACTAACGACCAAGTTATACTGGCTGATGTGGAGCCTCTAAAAAGTTCAGAGGCTGAGATTTTTTTTAAAAAACAAAATTCCGCTCAGGCAAGCACCATTACAGGAATAAATCTTGCATTGTTTTTACATTACACTAAACCAGGCATAGAGTAAATTCCATGAAAGAAAATGAAGAAAAAAAATTATGACATGAACTGCTAATGGCCACCAGGACGGAACGCAACTGTTCAGAAATGGTAGCGAGCAAATGAGTGTTTTAGGGCGTGGGGAAAATGAAAATGTGAAAATTTCGAGAAGCTCAATTAGTGGTTTTTTGGAGGGGTAAGGAGCTCACACACTAACAAAGTGAGAAGGTGACGCATGATGGTGACGCTGCTCCCCGAGCGTTTCAAATTGAGCCTGGTTACTTAGGCAGGAAACTGTTTTAGCTGCTGATGAATTTCACTCTTTTTTTACTGCTGATTGGCATTTTACAGTGCGGACATCACACCTTTTCCCCTTCCCCAGCTCATTTAGGATTAATGCGGTGTGAGTATGAGTGAAAAAATATATATTTTTTGTGCTGGCATTTTGTTGTGGTTGGCAGAGTTTCAGAGGGCTTTGTATAAATTTTTACTTTGCTGACTTTCCTGCTCACTGCTGACAACTCTTCAACAGTTCAACGCATAGTGAAAAGGTTAAGCATCGCATTTTGCAAACCTCATTTGCAAATAAATAATGCACTTCATCAAAACAGCTTTTGTCCCATGCTTAAACGGTGTCTCTATTAATTATACGATTTTGTTTCTTCATCGAGCTGTAGATCCCAGTGACAAAAACATTTAAAGTTAATTAAGGGAGAGCTATCAGAAAAAAAACTTGTTAGGTTAGCAAAAGACAGCATTTTTGGGACGTGGAGTCACTCTCGTGTCACGGCATACAACCTTTAACAAGGAAACCAGTCTCAAGGAGAATAAATGAATAACTGCACCTCCTGAATGAATGATGGGAATCGATTATCCTCAACAATAACAAGCAGCCGAGGGAACTGAGCGGTGTGCATCTATTGTCCAAAATTGTGTGCCTCAAGCCCACATATTTTAGTAACCGAACCACACACTCACAAACAACCTTCTCTTCACTCTTGCTTAGGTAGAAAAGTGGGCGAGGTGGGATGATGGCTATGGCACTTGCACCGCGAAAAAATGTGTTTGTGATAAAAATACACCAAAAAAATATAAAATGACAATAGAGCAGCGGGCATCCACATCTACATCCAACCAAGTTCAGGGGAAAATATGGCGTGGACAAAAAAAATTTTCTGCCAGTTTTTATTTCCGCGTGGACAAAAGCAGCCCTTTTTGTGAATTCATCGCAGAGCTATACACGACCATTCACTGCCCTTCTCCAGTATTTAGCAATGCAATGCACTTTGTTGGAGGTTGTACGCGTATAATTTCCAGACACGAAAAGCCTTTACTTTCGTGTACTATTTTTTTGCTGCGTTTATCGTATCAAACAAAAAAAACGTTCGTGATTGACAATAAATGGCCATTCCAGCCTTTCTCATTATATGCCCTGCCAGCACTGCCAGCTTATCCGCTCTCATACATTTTTCACACGTACCTAAAAATACGCTGTCCGCACAGGCCACAACGAAACCAGCCACTTATCGTGCACTACACAATACCAATCATTGTCAATTTTCTGTGTTTGTCTCCTTTCTCCAGTCTTTCCTTTTCCTGTCACCCTCATTCCAGTTCAGTTGCTTCGCTCCAGCGAAAAATTATTTTACCTCTAGACAGTATTTATCTGATTATGAATTTCGAGAAAAAGTACAAATAAAAAAATAAATTATATTCGGTGGAGCTTCTCCTCGTTCGCTCCATATTCTACCAGCAAACAGCAACCCACCGAAAATGCGAGTTTTGGCCCTATTGGGAGAAAATTTATGAGCTCTTGTTTTGCGTGAACTTGGGAGAGGGAAATGAACTTGGAGAATAATTCGTTGATAAACAAAAACTCATTCTCTTTTAATTTATCAGCTCGCTCAATTTTCCATGTGAAATGGGAGCGAAATTGCACCAAAACTACCTACTCACCAGTTTCCTCCATATTTGCGGAGGAAATTAACGTGAGCTCTTTTGTGTAGTTAAATTGTATTCCATTCCAGCTACTTCCTACATGTTTTGCTTAGAATATTTTTTAGGACAGAGAATGTTTCAATGCTGAAATCAAGTTACGTACGAAGCAAAGCTCATGCACAGAGAAAACAAGGCTTTTGGTTTATTGTTTACATGAAATCAAATGAAAATTCGCTTAGCAGGGTTTTTGAACATTTATTTATTTCCTCCCACTCATTTATTTCATTTCCTCCTGCAACTAATGTGAAGTTTATTGATGTGAGGGAATAAATCCGAGGCGGAGCTGTAAAAAAGTTGGTGAATGGTGATGCACTCATGGACATAAAGATGATCGCTCACCGCTCACTGCTCCTACTCTCCAAGTCAGCATCAGAGAATCAATTAAAAGCAGACTGTGCTCTCCTAAATGAAAAATAGATGCGATTGACTAGCGGACTACGAACTTGGTTGTAATAAATACACGGTCGGCTAGCTTCTGAATGGATTTTTGTCGGTTGCGTATATAATGACGAGATGACTATTGATCCAAAATATCTATTTTTTCCAGCCCACTTGCCATTCTCTCTCTGATGATTTTCCATCAATCCCGCGTAATGACTTGGGTAGTATGATCCACGAAGTCTAGAAAATGGGCTTTTCTGGCGATGACTTGTGTGTAGGAAGTGCACTCAGCGCAAATAATAATTGCTGCAGCCAGTAGTAGTAGTCGTGCCAGGAAAGATGGACAGAGAAAAGCAGGAAGCATGGGCAGATGAACTTGATAACGAAGCGAAAATCCAAAAAAAATAGTTGCCGAGTATCTTCCTCTTTCCCTCCAAATAAATAAATTCCTTTCACTGTGGGAGCCATCAAGTAGCCCTTCATATTTATTTATTTTCGCTCCATTGCCTCACACTTAATCGCTGGGTCGGGTGGGGAAACCAAAAAATAAAATATATATTTGAGTAGTGGCAACTGGCTAATTTTAATTTCATGTTTTGTAATTACCAGTGTGGGAAAATCCAGCATGAAATTTTCATAAGCGATGCCGAGCGCGACATGCTCACATAAAAAATGTAAATAAAATAGGGAGCGTTTATACTTATGCTACCTCCACAGCTACAGCCGGGGCTGTGGCCAGAGTGAGTGAGCCACCTACCAAAAAATATCTATTTTTCTCGGTAATTGCAATAAAACAGTCAATATAAATATCTTCTCGCTTCCCTCCTTTGTAATTACTGGAACAAGAGACGTAATACATTATGAACAGTAGGATGGAATGGAAAGAGGCATTCAGGACCGGGAACGAGCCAATAAACCAGTCCTCACTGGCTCTCCTTTTTTTTAATAGAGTAGCGGCAATAGTGTGTGTTTTCCTATTTTTCCCTGTGCGCTCCAAAACATAGTCCGGTGCAATGAAACGTGTCGTTAACTGGTCCTTGGCGAATGCTAGTCCCGTAATTGATGCGGCGGATTTCTCCTCCTATTTTCTCTGCGTTGACGTAGACTATTACCATTACGTGTTGGGTAGGGACTACAGTAGGGACAGAGCAAAAGCAAGCAATCGCTGAAAGTTTGTTTTTTTTCTGTTGTTTCCCTCCTCGTAGCATTTTTTTTTAATACAGGATAAACAGAGAAGTGATCATGATGATCAGCTATGCGAAAACAACAAAACGCTGAGCAAACAGGGACATAGCCTCGGATTTTTGTAAAGGATTTTTTACATTTTGAGGGAGGAAAGTGTGACTGGACTGTAAGCTGACTAGAAGCTTTTTTGTAGCGCCAGCATTTCCAGCAATTATTGAGCATTCTCATTCTCACTAGTGCAAAATCCACACTGCATAATGGAAACAGGCATAAAGCATTATTACTCGAGAAGATTGCAAGATTCCACATTCATACTCCCCAGGAAAGGGTATAAAAAAGAGATAGAATAAGGATGCTAAGATAGTACGTCTATTTTCCTCTTTTATTTTACTACTGGCTAAGAAGAAATGCCTTACTTGGCTTGGCGGAGGATGGGAAAAATAGGGAGAATATTCTTTCCAGAGAAAAGTGCCGGAACTGAGCTTGTATTATTATATCCCCTTACGACCCTTTTGCATTCTTTCCCTATAGTTTCGAGGAGAAAAAACTATTATTGAGCCAACCATTATTATCCATTCAAGTTTCCTTGGAAGGACTACTCCTTCTCCTTCTTCTCCTTCTCATCTTCCTTCACTTATATTCCGTCCAACTTGTTCCAACTTAATATTTTTTCCTTACAGCAAAAATATAAGGTGTATTTCCACTGGAAAAGTGAAAGTACCATATTCTCCCTTTTTCTCTCTACCTTCACCATTCACTCCTTCTCTTATTTTTTTCTATAGCTCACGTCAAAATGAAATGAATTCATGGAAATCCATCCATTCTCCACTCCTATTTATGCACCTTCTTCGTCTTCCACTCTGGAATTGATAGGAACGCCGAGCGGCCCATAGGTGTGCAGGATAGATAGGTAGAGTATGGAGAGCGCAACATATTTTTTTTGGGGGAAACACGCAGAAAAACACACTCATATATATCTGTAGGAAGGGGGCATAATGGCCGGAAAATGGAAGGGGAAGCACACATGAGAGCTTTTACTATTTTTCTATACAAATAAATTACTCGCATTGCGGAGGAATATGGATCTCTCCTGTGGACTACCATTACAGGCTCTTTTATTATCCGGCTCGGGGAAGAGAACAGAAGAGGGAGCAATCGGGCAGGAGCAGAGAAGAGAGAGGCAAGAAAAAAATGCACACCGGACCAGCTTTTTTTTCTTCCTCTTCTTCAGAAAAAAACTCATCTTGGGAAATAGTGTAAAACGGGCTCCTTATAAAAAAAACCTCTTCTTTTTTTATATAGGAGAGGATAGCGTGCGCTAGTGTTTTCTCCGGGAGCATGACATATGTACAAGAAATATCTCTTAACTGCTTTCTACTCACGACTTTGAGAGAAGAAAAAAAACCGCGAGCCCGAGCCCACTACTATACCACCTGCCTTTGAGATAAAAAAGGAGATTTTTTTTCTCTTCTTCTTACATTCAGCTCCAACCCCAGAACTATATTTCCACGTTAAATGAATAGATTGAGAAAGCCTTTTTTTTAAGTAGTCGAAGAACGTGCGAGTTTAGCGGGATGCTATGAGCATGCATCACGATCACTAACTAAATAGCCCTTATTCATTTCATGGTGGTGGTCAGACATCCTATTTTTTAGCTGACTTCCGAACACTCTCTCTTTTTTTTCTGAAATGAATTGGAGTGTCCCTTTCCTTTCCTTCACGGCTGGAAATTTAAGTAGCTGGAGTTAGCAGAGTAGACCCAAAAGGGGAATGTTTTGGGAGGGAAAGAAAAATTGGAAGGAAAGTGGAATCATTTGTTTTGTACAATCTAAATGATTGTGATAGAGAGAAAAGAAAAAAAATAGCGGAGTAAGGAGAAATATAAAAAAAATTGTATGGAGAGATGGATTTTTTTCACTTCTTTTTTTCCTTTTTCGTATATAAATCGAAATCGCTGTAATATGGATAATGAAAAGTTGGCGGGGTAGTGGGTAAAAATGAGCAACAATAAGTTTTATTCCCGATAAGGCCCATCAAATTGGGAGCATCATCATTATTACCAATCAGAGAGGAAAAAAGGAATAATGTGGATGTGGGCTGAAAAATTCTTCAATTGAAGTTTTTTTTATTAGGTTCCCAAGGGTTTCTGGGATGTAAGTGATGGTGGAGGTGGGTAGTACCTTTTTTTATCTTGCGCACTCCCAGCGCACTGCTCACCCGACCACTACCTCACTGAAGACCGCACCACACCAGCATATACCGCTAACAGAATCACTCTCACCAGCGGTCTCTTTTTTTTCTCCGTTTTGAAACGGATCACGTAAGTGAATCATGACGATGATCATTACCGGAAAACAATCAAAAAATCAATAAATTGGGTAGTGGAAAAAAAAGTTATGCTGCTTGAGGGATGATCACTTTTACAGTGGTAGGGATGAATATGACAATGGATGGATTGGAAGTGATGGGATAAAAATATATATTTTGGGAGAAGGAGAAAGGGAGAGAGAATGGTCATAGTTATGAATGTTATGATCTTGAAATAATGGAAAAGTCGAATGATGGGAGAAAACTGGCATTACGAGAAAACAGAGAAAAAAGTGGAAATGAAATTTGCTGCGGGGGCTTTCACGAAGCTGATATGATTTTTCGGTATATTGACATCTCCTCACTCACCAACCACGCCGCATGACATGGGACGAAAGTACTTAAGATGAGTGTATATTTTGGTCGTAAAAAAGGGAATACAATAAAAAAGTGAAATCAAGCAATGAATATGAACAAGACTATATAAAAGTCGTATAAAAGATAAGGG